>CAJNJA010005665.1:5359-16593 GCA_905231915.1 Symbiodinium necroappetens
AACTACCCACCTCAAAATGTCCTAGCTAAAGCTGGGTGATACACCCCAGATGATGTAAGCACGCCTGACAAAGGGTTATAAGTAGGTTACAATTGGGGTAACAACATTTAGGGTACTTATAGCTCTACTTATAACCCACTTGCGAAGTCCCCTGGGCCTCCAAGTAAACCCCATAACGCCCCTAACTAAACCCAACGGCAGAAGCTTGATGCCATTCCCCTCGGCTACTGCTCCGGTGCCTCGCCACCCACCATGAGAAGAGATATTGCATCAAGACCACCAGAAACCTTGAGGAAGCTCAGACTTTGAAGAGTTGCCGGTCATGGACTTAGCTTAGACATGAGGGGCTTGGCTAAAGGGCCGAGAGGGCTAAGTATCAGAATTGTTGGTCTAGGGTTTGGTGTTGTCGGCTTCGGTCTTTGGGTGGTCAGACTTTAGCGTTTCGGGGCGTTTGCTCTACATTGCTTCGCGGCTTTCAGGTACGACGGTTGATGATATAAACCCTGTATTACCTGAACTATGGGAATTATGGCAGGTTCCTCATTATGGGTAATGCAGGAGTTATGTCATCAAAGGTATGTAGGGTCGGTTGTTTCGGGCCTCACATCCCGCATACAATTTGGGCTTTTGGCAAGTCTTGGGAGTGTGTTGTGCAGAGCCTATCCGACAAGACCTGCTAAACAGCATACATTGACAAGGAGATATGTACAAAAAGGAAGCATCTACTTAAGGTCACTTGACCTGGATGGTTATAGTAGAAAGCCACATAAAAGGCCCCTATTCCATGTGTTCAGGCCTTATGTTGTGCTCCGACACATTGCTCCAGCTATTCATGCTCCAGCAACATCAGTCTTGCTCAAGCCTGTCCTTCAGACCTGGGTTCAGAAATCCTAAACCCTGAGCCCTCAGCCACCGTTTAGGCTTTAGGGTTTTCGAATTTCGGCATTCTAGCCCCTAGGCCGCAAACCGGAGCGAAACCCAGGTCTAGAGGCCTAGAACACTTGTGTAACCCAGCAAAAAACTACACAGGGCTGTGAGGGGATGATGATTCAGATCTCAACATTGGACACTAGACCTGGATGCTACACACAGGCATGCTTAATTGAGCAAATTGTCTGTCTTTAGGTGATGTTGGGGAGCCCTCGGTAGTTACAAGGCTTATAACTTCATCAAGGCCGTCTGGATTTTCTGGGAGATAATAAAGGGAACCCGAAGAACCTAATAAGACGGCTCATGATTCAAATCCTGCATTAGCCACAATAAGGAAGATTCCATAACTCCCATAGTTTAGGGTCCTTAAGGTAATGTAGGATGTATATCATCAACAGTACCAGCTGTTCAGTTCAGGCTTCTATCTGCGGCCTTGGGTATAGGCTCGGAAAGAATCTGCGAGGCTTGGGGTTACAGTAAGATGCCCGCTTCTAGGCCCCATTGCCCCACACCCTCTCAGAGACATGTAACCTGTGAAACTCGACAGGCTTGAAACTGCAGCTCACCAGTTCGAACCGACGTGTGCACCCAACGGCTTTAACAAGTCAGCCGCTGAAGCCTCACCCCAAAATGGTAAAACCATGAACACCTGCTTCAGAATCAGCCGAAGCCAGCCATCATCTGCGAGGAACTGGACTACAGTCACGAAGTCCAGCTGCTGCTGCACACCTGGGATGACTGAGGGTCTAGCTTGGATATACTGCCCCCCCTCAGTAACAGTTGAGTTATAGGCATAATATGGATATATAAGGCCCTTAATAGTAGGGCTGGTTGATGATATAAAATCTGCATTACCCATAAGAAGGAATGTACCATAATTCCCATAGTTTAGGGTCCTTAGGGTACTGCAGGATTTGTATCATCAACAGTAATCCTAACTATTATGGGTAATGCAGGATTTATATCATCAACCCTATTATAGACTGCTACCCAAAACCCTAAACCCTAATTCCCTAGACCCTAAACCCAAAACCATATCACCCTAAACCCAAAGGCTATTAAAGACTGCCACTGTATGGGGGCAGTACCCAAGGTCTGGGACTGGTGGCTTCGGGCCATCGGGCAGCTCTCTGGGTCTCAAGGCTTCTAGCGGTAGAATCAACATATTTTTTTTTTGGGTGTAGGGTTTAGGGTTTAGGCTTTTTTGTTTGTTTTTGGTGTGTAGGGTTTAGGGTTTAGGGTTTTTTGTTAACAGCGTGGTCTTAGTAGTTAGAGTGGAGTTACAAGCATCACCGGACTAATTATTTTCAGGCCCCCTTTCTTCGGGCCTTTTTCTGCAGTGAACCCTCCGGAACACTATCGCTTTTTGCTCAGGCCACGAAATCATAAACTATACATGAAGGCTCATGGCCTAGTCCTGGACTTTGAAGCAACCAGGGGAGAAAAAAGTATAACCCTAAACCCTAAACCCTGTTCGCAGCAAGTGCAGCCGAAAGGCGGTATAAGAAACACAGCACCACGACGGCCATGAAGTGCGCAAAGCATCGTATGGCGCGCTGGTAGTGTTCCATCCTGACATCAGAGGCTCTCGAAACTAGGGTCCGTGTCCGGAGCCTCAGTATAAGAGTTAGGTCTTCCTTGTGTTAAAATGCAGAAAACTTCTGATGTTGTTAAACCCAGAAAAACCTCTGATTATGAAACCTTCTTGCATACAGGGTTTAGGGTTAGGGTTTTGAGCAGGACCTGCAACGAACACCAGCACCTTAGCCACTAAGCACTCCGGTACAGGAGCAGAACCATCGAGCGCCACAACCCCATCTCCGAGAGGAGCCCTAAACCCTAAGGAACCCCAGAGAGGGGCGTTAAAAATAAAAATAACAATAACAATAACAATAATATTAGTAATAATAAGAAGAAGAATACTAATAATACTAATACTAACAATCATAATGCCGAAATTCTTTTGGGGGTCCTGATTATAATGAAAGTATACTGTTACACCCCCAAGGCCCTCGTCTAGCTATGAAGGCCCCTACATTAAGCCCTCGAAGTCCTAGCAACTCCACGATCCTCCGGAACCATACCTGAAATAAATGTTGGATGCTTCTAAAGACTTTGATCAAAGATACGGTTGATGATATAAATCCTGCATTACCCCATAGTAAGGAATAGATACCATCATTCCCCATAGTTTAGGGTCCTTAAGGTCATGCTAAGGATTTATATCATCAACAGTAGTTTGCTCAACTAAGGGGGTTTTGAGCTTCTGTCAGCCTCTAAACATGCCGCGCAGCAGGCGAAGTGTTGATGGGGGCTTGAGGGGGTTACAGCACGACAGTTCAGCTACTCCTGGTGCTGCTTTGTAAGGGTTCGGATTTCAAGAAATACGGTTTAGGGTTGGAGGGTATGGGACTGTGCGAGGCTTCTGGCGAAGATATGTTTATTGTTTAGCCGTTTGGGGGAATACAGGGGCCTGAACTATCAGATATTTTTCCTTAGGGTTCGTTGTTACGTATATTAGAATATACACAATAAGCCCTATTAACAAGTATCGAGGACTCTATGACTGAATTAGGCGCCAGCTTCGGGATTTGGTTTATGTTTTGAAAGCTGGCTGCTGTGGTTTGGTAGCGACGCTGCACAGCGGCTATACGGGTTTAGGGGCTTCGGAGTTTGTTTGACGTGTGATTGTTGCTGGGCAACGATGGCGATTGCAGGGTGTGCGATTCAGATGATCATGATCGTACAGCTGTCGTGCATGTATTAGGCCGAACTCGACCTCTCGACATAACCCAACCCCTCAACCCTAAACCCCAAACCCTAAACCCACAGCCGAGAATTCTGTATCCTTCGTGGCAATATACCGTCCTGCATTGAGCCAGGCCCCTAAACCCTAGCGCAGAGGTAGGCGCTGCATCCTTTGGTCAGATAATGAGCCGCTTTGCTTGGAGGCCCAGGGGACTTAGAGGGGTTTAGGGTTTTAGGGTTAAGTGGAGTTATAAGTACCCTAAATGGAGTTACCCTAATCATAGCCCTACTTATAACCGACTTACCAAGTCCCCTGGGCCTCCAAGTGCCCCGCCTAGTCTCAAAATGTCAACAAAGGAGAGAGCTCTTGGGTGTAGGGTTTCGGGGTCACACTAAGGCGACTTTTCAATATCCGACAGGGGTGTAGGAGGGTTCCTGTGCTGCTGCCCAGACTCATCATCTTTCGCAGGACATCTTCCATGCGCTGCCTGAGAAGCTCCCAGCAGCCCCGACAGGAACCCTAAACCCTAAACTCTAAACCCTAAACTCCAAACCTAATCCCGAAACTCTAAACCCTAAACCCTAAACTCCAAACCCTAAACCCTATTTCGATTTTCGACTCTCCGACACCGGAAGCCTCATGCTCCCAACACAGAAGCCCTGCGCACCTCAAAAAGTCTACAGCCCAGCCCTAAACCCTCTAAGCCCTAAGCCCTAAACCCCTAAACCCCTAAACCCTAAACCCCTAAACCGTCCATGAAGTCCCCCCAAAGGTCCCCCCTGAACCCCCCTGGAGTCGAGAATGTTTAGGGGTTTTAGGGGTTTGAGGGTTTGAGGGTTTAGGGGTTTAGGGGTTTTAGGGGTTTTGGGGTTTAGGGGTTTAGGGCTTCAGGGGTTTTGCGGGTTTAGGGTCTTAGGGGTTTTAGGGTTTAGGGATTTTGGGCGTTTTTGGGTTGATGCTCCCCACCTCCCTGCCTCCCTCTCTCCCCCCAATTCGCACGTTTAGGGGAGCAACAACAAACGTGCCATGCAAGTCCCGCACAGCGAAAAGGCCTTGGATTGCTCTAAGGTTTAGGGTGCCTTCAAGACCCGGAAGCTTCTGAAGCTCAGACACTTAAAGCCTCAATAATACGAAAAATATGCTTTATATATATATACACACATATCTATATATGATCATATGAATATATGACTTTTTGAATATATGATACTATATGAGTATATGAATGTATCAGTAGCACACTAGAACAGTTTAAGTAGATCCTGTTTATAGCTCCCGCAATAACAGTCTGTACCCTGACCACCCTTTTCTCGACTGCGCTGCTCGTGCAACTCCCCCAGCCCCCAAGCCTTACAGCCCAAACCCTCAACCTAAATCGTAAACCCTAAACCCCTAAACCCTAAACCCTAAACCCTAAATCCTAAACCCTAAACCCCAAACCTCGATACGAGCTGCTCGTGCAAATCTGGCTTCTTCAACTTCACAGCCCCTTTCTTGATCCAGCTCCTTGGACGACTCTAAACTCTAAGCCTTTTCAGGGTTTTGGGGTTTAGGGCTTAAGGCTTTGGGGTTTACTTGGCTGACTTCAGAACCACTCCTAAAAGTTAAACTTTTGGCCTACTTAGTATAGCTCATATAGAAACCCCCAAAAAGCTAAAGTCCTAAGAGCCAACTAGAAGAATGCCAAGAACCCAGGCCTTTTCGGGTTTAGGGGCTCTAGAGTTTGACAATGTTGGTGTCAGGGGTCCCAAGGGTTGAGGATTTGTAGGGCTTTGGGTTTTGGGGGGAATGCGGTCGAGGGTTTTTTGAGGGTTTGAGGTCTAGGTGCGGCTTGGGCCTGGGATTTGTAGGGTTTAGGGTTTAGGGTTTAGCTTGATCTGTTCAGGGTATCAGGGCGCTCTCTTTGTCCTGGCTGTTGTCAAACCGCGAAGCCGTATTCCAGAAACCCTACCCGGAGTCTCATCTGATACCATAGTTAGGGTTATGTACATACAACGGATCCTCCTCCTATGAGCCAGCTTTCGTAAGGAGATCGCCCCTCCCAACGCAAAGGTTGAACGATAGGAACAACAAGGAACTAGCTGCCTGCAGGTAGTCCCTACCCCATCCTCTCAAGCTTGATGAAAAGAGAGTTCTGGGATGGCTTTTGGACCCGGGTGTACAGAAGCATATCAACCCTACGATGTAAGTGCTGCCAATTTTTTGACAACCCTGCCTCAATCTTGCAACCCTGATCTCGACTGGGCTAAGGCCTAGTCCTGGGTGGGACCTAGCGGATAGGATGTGGGGCTTAGGCGCTATTTAAAAGGCTTGCGCGTCTTGTGGCCATGGCATTCGCTTGAGGGTTTTGGGTTCCTTGTCACCCGGTGAGGCGTTCACTTGCAGAATGATACCAAGGTACAATTTAAAAATAATAGTAGTAGTAGTAATAATAATAATGATAATAATGATTGTAACACGATTCAAAATACTAATACTGGTACTTATTTAGGCTCCAAAGGAGTATGCTGGCTTGGGGCACCTTCTTTTACTGTACTTCAACCCCCGGATGCTGTTATTTACCGCCTCGAGCCCTACATACGGTTGATGATATCAATCCTGCATTACCCATAATAAGGAATATACCCATAACTCCCATAGTTTAGGGTCCTTAAGGTAATGCAGGATGTATTGTAGCTTCAGGGGAAAGTATCGTTTTTCTGTCGGAATTCGTTTCTGGCGGCTTTTGGAGCCCTAATAATGGGAACAGGGTTTGGGAGTATGTCATACTATAGACACAAAAAGGAGCCCTAAGGAGTAACATTTGCAATTATTGAGGCTTCTTTTCTCAGGGCTTGGAAAAGGAACGAGCCGTGAACAGGATTAGTCTGAGATTTGGCTGTGGGCCGTTTTCAAAACTAAAGTCCCCTACTGTTGCTGATATAAACCCTGCATTACCTTACGGACCGTAAACTATGGGAACTATGGTATATTCCTTATTTTGGGTCATGCAGGATTTGTAAAAAAAACCATGACACCCGAAACCCCAACTCCCAACATGAGCTTGAGCCCCCTAGACACTGCATCCCTAAACCCTAAATCCAAAACCCTAAACCCTACAGACTCCACACAAACTCTTTGCAACGTCGCGATGGATCCTGAAATCCAAACCGAGTCTTCTCGCGCCCCTTTAAACCCCTAACCCCTAAACCCCCGATCCGGTTAGGGGCCTAGGGATTTAGGGTTTAGGGTCTAGGGTTTTAGGGTTTAGGGTTCAGGATCCCTAAAACCCCCCAAGAAAATCTAAACCCTCATCCCTAGATCCCGAATCCCTACTTGGAGGCCCAGGGGACTTAGTAAGTGGGTTTTGAAAGTAGAGCTATAAGTACCCTAAATGGAGTTACCCTAATTCTAACCACACCACTAACCGACCTACTACGTCCCCTGGGCCTCCAGGTAGCCCCTATAAACCCTAAACCCTATAAACCCTATAAGCCCTATAAACCCTATAAGCCCATTAAAAAGGTAGGTCCCCAACCCCTAGATCCATTGGGGCGAGGCTCAACCCTGTGGTAGTCAAGCCCTCCACATCCCAGTCCGCCAAAGCGCCATGGACAGACAGGACAACCTGGGCTAATCTAGGGGAGTCAATGAATAGAAAAGGGGTTTGGGCCTTTTTTTATATATCTATAGTAACTTGGCTGACTTCAGAACCCCTCCTAAAAGGTTAAGCTTTTCGCCTACTTAGTATAGTTCATAAAGGAACCCAAGAAGTTGAAGTCCTAAGCCAACCAGAAGAATGCCAAGATACGGAACTCGAAGGAGTGATGTTGGTAATGATTTAGGCTTCTATCGTACAGAAGGCTCCTGTACCACCCAAGCACAAGGGAACGCCAGCCTGCCATCTCCGACTTTCTGTCAGATCCCGATGCTTCCAGACTGGGGTTAACAGAAGACCGTGTTGAGAAGCCTGTACCCAGACCCCGGGAGGTTCTAAAAAGTAGATAAGGGACCCTAATTTTTCTGAAAGGTACTTGTAGGAACCCCCTTAAGGGATCTACTTTTTGGATCCTCCCGGGGGTTCTGGGTAGTAGCTCAAGAGTACAGGGCTTGCGCAGTAGGGCTTCAGGTGCTAGGGGGTTGAGGGCTGGCATGTTGGGCTTTGTAGGGATAAGGCTTGGGGGTTTAAGGATTACGGCTTTTCGGCTCCAGGGTGTGAGCTTTAGAGTCGTGGGCGGGCTCGGATAGTGATGATGAGTCTGATTGCGTTCGTGATAAGGAGACCCCAAATCAAAAAGGGCAAAAGGGTACTACGTACTGGGGAACCTAGATATCACCTACTCAGCCATGTGCAAACCCCCGAACCATGAACCCTAGCCGCGAGCACTGAAACCCTCGAGCCTAAGTACCCTTAACAACCTGAACTCCTGTTTAGGGATTAAGGTTTTCGGGTTTACACATAGGCGCCATGGTAGTTCCTTTTTGTAGTCTATATTTAGAATCCTATAAGGTAACTACTATGGAGCCTACTTGGAGGCCCAGGGGACTTAGTAAGTCGGTTATAAGTAGGGCTATAATTAGGCTAACTCCATTTAGGGTACTTATAACTCTACTTATAACCCACTTACTAAGTCCCTTGGGCCTCCAAGTATTATAGCTCATATAGACACCCCAAAACGGCTAAAATCCTAAGAGAAACCAGAAGAACACCAAGTAGAACCCTAGAACCCTAGAGCCCTAGGGCCCTAGAACACTAAACCCTAGAACCCTAAACCCCAAACCAAGGAGCTATGCTGCAGGCCACAGCTGCCGGAAGCATTGGGGGCGAACTCCGCAAAGATGCCCAAGCAAGGGACTAGAGGAGAGACCCTTAAAGGGACCCTTGGGGTTACAGGGGGGCTTTATGAGACTCTATAATGGGTATATATAGGGGTTATATAAGGGAATAGGATTAGGGGTCCCTTGTAGGGGTCCCTCCAGTTGTCCATTAACCCAAGGAGGCCCGGCTCGAATGCCTATCGCCTTCGAGCCCTCAATGCTTTAGAGCTTCTGGAACTTGCCGCCTTTTTGGGTTTAGGGTTTAGGGGGGCATCTGGAACTTGCTGCCTTTTTGGGGGTTTAGGGTTTCAGGATCAGTGGTTGAGGGCTTTCGGCTTTGGGGCTTTGCTGCCTTTAGCGGTTTAGGGCTTTGTTGGCTCTGGGTTTAACGTGCTGCTGCTCTCTTCTTCAATAAGCAGACCCAAAAATGTTCAAACCTTTTTAGGATAGACCTAATATATAAGGCCCAAAAAGCTTAAAGTTCTCCCAGTGGCTATTTAAGGCTGGCTTGCAGGGCTTCGTGTTCAGGGCAGATTCTTCACAGCCAGGCTCTGGTGCTCGGTGTCATGGCTGCGGGAGGCCGGCGCCCATGAACCAAAAATACGGTTGATGATATAGCTCCTGCATTGCCTTAAGGCCCCTAAACTATGGTAGTCGTGGTATATTCCGCCTTAGTTATTCAACTCGGGGTTGGGGATTAAACAGGGGGTTGGGGATTGAACTAGGGGTGAGGGATATTATTACTAGAAATAGACGAAGGGAGACCCCCCCCCAAAAAATAGTATACAGACTCATTAAAGTCAGGCACCCTCTACGGTTGATGATCTAAATCCTGCATTACCCATAATAAAGGAGTATACCATAATTCCCATGGCTTAGGGTCCTTAAGGTCATGCTAAGGATGTATATGGGACTTTCCGAAAATTAGGGTATCTTATTTTGGGGTCCTTATAATAAGGATCTTAATATTTAGGGTACTATGTTAGGGTTCCCTATTTTCGGAAACCCCCATATCACCAACAGTATTGAACCCTAAACCCTGCGCTCTGGGAGTTGGCGCCCTCTGCCTCCCTCCCTTGACAAAAAAAACTACAGCTGGGGAGTTTAGGGTATATAGGGTCTAGGGTTTAGGGTTTAGGATCTAGTAAATTAGTGGGGAGTTTAGGGTATATAGGGCTTCCATAAGGCTTTTATAAGATATATAGACCTTCTATAAGGTTTCTATAACGGTAACTACCCACCCGAAAATGTCCTAGACTTGAAGCCTTCGGCGATCGTTAGGCTCAGCATCTCCGAACCCGAATCTCCACAAACAAGGGTTTAGGGATTAGGGTGTAGAGATTAGGGATTAGGGTTTAGGGTTTAGGGATTAGGGCTGAGGGCTTAAGGATTAGGGTTTAGGGACTAGGGTTTAGGGGGTACAAGCTTTTTCTCACCGTCCAGGGTTTTGGGGCCCACCGTACTCTAATTACAATAAGGACCCTGCAAAATAGTATAGGTAATTATTAAAGCTAGCGGCGCTACAACCGCACAAGGTTGTTAAGGTTTAGGGGGGAAACGGGAGGGGTTAATTACGTTCCGGTCTGAACCGTCAAAAAACGACAAACGACCTAAGCCCCAGACGACCGAAGTCCCCTGTAGCCCCCTTACTTGGAGGCCCAGGGGACTTAGTAGTCGGTTATAAGTAGGGTCATAATTAGGGTAACTCCATTTAGGGTACGAAAAATTCTACAAATAACCCACTGACTAAGTCCCCTGGGCCTGCAAGTAGACCCTAAACCCTAAACCCCTACTTACTAAGTCCCCTGGGCCTCCGAGTAGCTTCCTAAACTCCCTAAGCCCCCAGATCCCCCAAGTCCCCTTTAGCTCCCTTAGCTCCCCAAACTTCCTAAGCCCCGTATGTCTATGTTTACTACTACTACGATGATGATGAAGAAGAAGATGATGATGATTATTATTATTGCTGTTATTGTTGTTGTTCTTATGGTCATTATCATTAGTACTGTTCTGCTGATGATGATGGCGATGATGATGACAACAACGACCATGGTCATTCTGGTGATGATGGTGGCGATGATGATGATGACCTGATGATGATGATGATGATGACGATGGTGATGATCTTGATGATGATGATGATGATGAGCAAGCCCGAACACAATGTGACCCCAATAGATAGCAAGAAACGCGCGTGCGCGCAGAAACCTTGAAGAAACAACGTTTTTAACACTGAGGATAGATTCATATATAGAAAATACGGTCAAAACCAAGCGCTTTACCTGCATGAAACACGCGTTGTGACAAAGAAAACCACGTGAGGAAACGGCGCCGGCGGGTCTAGGTCTTTTCTGAGGGTTTTCAGGTCAGGGTTCCAGCTTGATGCTCAAAGGCTCTAGCTTGCAGTATTTCTCGAACTTATTCTCAATGGTGGTTGCTTTGTCCATGTCAGATGCCCTACGCGCTCATGTGAAAGCTCCAGCAGCATGCCGGCCTGTGCTGCCTGTTTGCTAGCATTATTGCGTCGTAGTCTTTTCCATATTCTACTGAGACGCCATCAGCGTTCAGCCACAAACACGCCTTGCAATCCGTGCCTTCATCTCGAGCCCCACACCTTCGACTTCGAGCCTATGGCCTCAAACTGAAGCTGAAATTTAAGAATCTGGTCTAATGTAGCAGCCTTGACAATAGAATCAGGTTTTGGGGTCCATTACTCCATTACACTTTTCTTATAGCAAGGGACCCCCCCCCCCCAAAAAAA
>CAJNJA010005666.1:0-17524 GCA_905231915.1 Symbiodinium necroappetens
CGCAACCATGCACCAATGACACCCCTCAACTAATTGAGATGGCTGCTCACTTCGAAAGGTCCGGTTGGCATCTGCTCGGAATATCCTGGCTCCTTCCTGCCAGCATGCTGCATGATTGCAGGAGCAGTCTGCAGATCAGCGGCGCTCCGTGGAGAGGGGTTTGGTGTCGACATCCTGGACAGTTGCCGGCATGAGACACCACGCCAGGAGGCTTCCGTTCACTAGGGGTGTGGCGACACGGCTTGGCTCGACACCGATGTGCGGCAGCCAAGCTGTGGCTCTTCGGACTGCCTGACACACTTGGTCACTTGGCTATGCGAACTCCACAGGCCTGGCAGACCCTGCACTGAGCACACCCGCCTCATCGCTGTGAGCCTCCAGCCAGCCGAAGTCAAACCTAAGAGACAGCCACTCCAGAGCACGCAAAGTCGCATCGCAAGGCCCAGGCTTCAGAATCGGAGCATCGCCTGTCGAGCTCTTCTCGCTGAACTCAATGTGAACATAATGCCCGAACCAGCCCTGGCACCTTCCTCTCTCCAGAAGTCGGTCTGACCAAGGAAGCCCTTGCAACCCAACCTGGCCGACATGCTCTTCCCACATGCTCCAACCACACACACGCGAGGTCTCGGCACTGCTGGGCCCCCAGCATTCCAGCAGCAGTGGTGATTGCGTGTCTAGCGCATTGCACACAAAGTTGCACCGCCTATGTAGCATCCAGAAACATAATCGTAATCCTGAATCGAATCCATGGTTACCACCCGACTGCAGGGGGAAGTAAATTCTTTGGGCAAGACTGTGAATTCGAACTACCCCCTGCTTACCGGATTGTGTCAGCTCCATTTGGGAGCGTTTATTGCCCAAAGGATCTGTCTGTGCCGTGATCGACATTGACATGGCATCTAGTCCGGCTTTCAAAATCTGCGAATGCACACGGCTAAAAGCAGTCTGCTCTGCAGCTGGAGTAACTGTGCGTGACCAGCTCCATGCTTTAGGTTTAGCCACGTTTAGCCTTGCGCGGCAGCCCAGATCTCCGGTTCGCCTTTTTTCTATGGGCGGCCAGCAATCTATTTGCTTCCAGGCTCCGGCCGCTGGCCTAATTTTTCGAGCTAGAGATGTCACCTTGGATGACCGGTCGTCCCTGCCTGCTGGCGCACAAATGCAGCCAAGCCAACCCTTCCCATCGCGGAGTCGGCACACAAGCCTTGTGCAACCATCTAGACACAGATTGAAAAAAAAATAATGGTTCATCTAGACATAGATTGAAAGCTTCAACAAAAAATGGTGAGAGGGTTTTCAGCAGGAGGGAGCAGCAGTCGCCTCGGTGTGCTCCTCAGGAGGTCACAGAGACTTGCAAAGAATACGGTGTTAAGGTTCTTCGCATGCTAGGATTGCGATGGTCATCATAAGCTTGCCTGATCTGCAACAAGAAACTGGTTCAGCATGCCTTGAAATTGAAAGCCTTCTCACTTGTCTCGTTGCAGAACGGCTTCGGAAAACTTGTGATGAAAAGCGATTGTAATTCTCATTCTGGCATAGGTCCGGTGTAGCTGGAGGATGCTCTTGAATTGAGAAGCAAGTTGCAGTTGTGAGTCCTGCTGTGGCAGTGGGCATATGTCAGCTTCACTGAGCAGGCCCTCTTGATGCCACAGCATCTCAGCAACTGTCTCTCTAGCAATGCTTCCAATCGCACATTCTGAAAGAATCAATGGCCATCAAAGAACTTGGCGACATGGATCATGATAAACTAAACCATCCAGCGACCGTCAGCGTCAGTGGAACGCTGCGAATGCACCTTGGTGACGATAGCAAGGTCGTACCTACCCGAAGTGGGAAAGACAAGTGCAAAGGCGACCTGGCGGAAACGACATAACCGTGGTCGCAAGTGGGCTCCGAGGGCAGATGCATCCGTGCCCAATGCTCTTGGGCCCCCCGCGTGGCCCACGTGGAGTCCTTCGCTTCGCCGGCAGCAAGCCGAGTCTGCAAGTGACATCTGAGAGCCCGGCATGAAGGAGGAGGCAGTTGATGCCAATGAGTTCGGAGACTTGGAAGGTTCAGCGGGATCCCACGCTTGCATCGAGATTCCAAACATTCTTCTCGATTAGGCCCTGGCTCGATTTAAACACAGAGTGTCCCCGTACGTCGTACGGAAAACATCGTTTGTCTCCTGTCCATGGCACCCTTCCAAAAGGCTTCGAAAGCGTGCGTTTGAAGAGATTGAACGCTCCTTGTGCGACCAGTCAACACCACGAATGGAGTTCGTGTTGGGACCTCGGCATATCGCAGCCGTGATCTGGCACCGTTTCAGCACCGGCTCCAAGGCTGGAGCAGTATCCCGTGCCACGGCCCCATCCATGACTTCGAAACCCTTCCCTGGCCGCAAGGCACACGGCATCTTTGCTACTTCTGTGCGGTGCCGCTGGTAGACCGGCCTGAAAATTTCTGCCGTCTGCGGCTTCACAGCTTCGGAGGTGTGTGTCGCCTGCATGGATGAGATCGTATCCTGCCGCGTGTTCTCTTTCCAGCTGTTGGGCAGCCGCTTCCACGAAAACGGAGTGCCGAACAATGTGTCCTCTCTGCGGTAGTTGCCAGCGGCATAGTGCGGCGGCCAATACTGTCCCCTGCCATCACTTCGTGTGCGCGAAGTTCACTGCTTGCGTGAACCTCTCTTGAGTCTAAGCTTTGCACCCCGGGCAAATGCCACCTAGACGTCCGGCGAGGGGTCGCGGCCTTGCGCGTGATCTCTGCGATGTTCCGTGCTTTTTAACAGTGTAAAGCCAAGAGCAGCTCGAGTTTCCAGGACACGCAGCCAGGAGAGATTGGTCGTCTTGGGCCTTCTGATGACTCCTGAGACCGAACACCGCTCAGGGCTCTGTGATGCAGAACTGCGTAAGACGTCCCAAGACCTCGGGGTGGTTTGGAAGGCTCTGCGCCCTGCAGATTTGAGGAGAACCTAAAAAGAAGCAGCAGCGCTGGCTTCAATGGAAGTGCTTTGAAGGAATCAGCAAAGAAGTCAAAGCTCCTTGCGGAGGATTCAGGCATATCGTGGTCCTGAACAGCATCAGTGACTGGGCTCGATTCTATAGGCTACCAGATGACAGCAACGAGCCTGCCGCCTGCGACGGGCATCCGATTTCACTGGTTGATCCAAGCTGGCGGCGGTTGATGCATCGGGGCTTCTTCGCAAGCGGTGGTGCACAAGCATCCTCTGCTGGCTACAAGCATTCGACAACATGTTTTCGTGAGGTGGTCTCTGTCTCGATGCACATGGCTCAAACGGCGCCATATCCGCCGCCGTGCACCGCCTGCAAGACAGTATTCCAGCCCTGAGAACTATTTAATTACAATCTGATTGCCCTACAGTAATTTTCTCGATTGCACAGCCTAGGGCCTAGAAATCTTGTGCATCACTTCAATTTTATGGGGCTGGCATACGCGCCACACCTCGAAGGACAGGCTGCAGTTCAGTTCGAAGCTTGTGCCATCGGATGGCCTTGTGCGGGTCTCGCACTCACGAGCACCTCACGAGCCGAGGCGCTTGCCTGCAGTCACAGGGCACAGGAACCAGCCACCTCGGAGAAGTCCCAGCAAGATAGAAAGTTGGACTCACTGCACTGCACAGCATCGCCTGATTCCCGGCTTGCCCAAAAGCTGTGTCAGGTTGTCTATGCACGAGGGCAGGGTGTACCTCAGCGACGGCAGAGTGCCCAATGCCAAAAGCTCGGCGGTCGTGCGCACGGATTGTCGCCCACGAAATAATCCTCGACCGTCGTGCAATTCCTGGAGCAACCAGCAACCGAGACTTGAATTTGCACCAACAGTTAGAGGAAACCCATCGAATAATGCCCCTCCTGCTTCTTCAAGTGCTGTTGCGCGTGAATTGTGCGTATGCGGCTTTTGACCCTGCTTTTCCCGAAAGGGCTTCCCACTATCCTCATGTTCTACGCTGGTTTCTGCTTTTGCGGATTGACCGTGCATTCGACTCAGAACTAACATTTTTGAAAGTACTCGCGCGCATGTGCTAGTATCCCAACGCTCGGATAGCGCGAGTTAACTCTTGTTTCTAGAATTCGAGGGTATATACGACAGCCACGACCGAAGTGCATGCCTCTTCTAATGCAACACGCCCGCGCCACAGCCTCCAAGTCCATACCCAACTCCTTGCCCTGATGTACCGATGCAAGCTCGCCATTCCCCGCGACTACCGTGTTCAGTTGCGGAGTTATCCTGCCCCACTGATGTGAATCCCTGACCAGTGAGGGGGATTGCAGGTTGCTCTTGCAGTTAAGAATGCCCTCGTGATCGAGATGCTCTCCACCATCCTCATTGCTGACCATAACGAGACCATGAAGAGAATACCTGCTCTCACTCGCACAAGTCAAGATACTCAAGGGAGCAAACAGAGACACTTGCACAGGCACGCCTGTTAAGAGGAGGAAGATCAAGATCCCCAGCATCGAGAAGAGTGCCAGCACACTGACAGGCTTAGAATGTTGCCAGTTGCACATGTGCTGCGGCCACGGCGGTTTCAGTGACAGGAATGCACCGAAAATGACCACACCGGATAGCCTGTTGAGATCCAGATTGCCAGGAGCGATGGACAGCGCATCCATCATCGACGGGCGGCATCTTTTTGCAGGGCTTCCAGAAACTCGCCAGCTAAGAACGGTAATCAGGGGCCCAACATTGTCAGCATGAAGCACAAACAAGCCCAAAAGCACCACCTGAGTCGTCCCGCAAAGAGACCCGCCATCAAAAAGCAACAGATCTTAAGCCGAGTGCCAGTTCAGGAGCAGGAAGTACTTGTGGTTTCGCCAACCAATGCCTGAGCAGAGCATTCTGCATCTCGGCGGTTCGGCAAAAGGCAAGCTGAGAGTACCGCAACTTCCTACCCAGGGACAGTGATGGTCCTGTGCTGGGGCGGTACGCAGAAAGTGCCCATGTTGCATTTTTTTCAAAGCTGGGAGAAAGACCATTCGCAGCACACATGTGCCGCAAGAGCTGCAGTGATGGGCACCTGCTCCCAGCAATCCATGATTTCACGACGGCTCTGTGTTTCTGTCTGAGGTTCAGTCGTTCGGGCCGCTCCATTCGACAGGTTCGGCACCAAGTCGGCTTGCCCGGCGACCAGGACTTCTTCGGATCACCCGATGCTTCCTGCAGTCTGCTCGGGGCCTGATATTGACATGTGTATGTATGTATGTATATATATATATACACACACATACACATATAGACATATATATATATGTATATGTATATATACACATGCATGTACATAGAAACACATACATACATATACATACATACCTACATACATACATACATACATACATACATACCTACGTACGTACATGATACATAGATAGATACCTACCTACCTACCTACCTACCTACCTACCTACCTACCTACCTACATGCATACATACATACATATATACATACATACATACATACATACATACAGACATACATACAGACATACAGACATACAGACATACAGACATACAGACATACAGACATACGTACATACGTACATACAAACATACGTACATACATACATGCACACATACAAATGTTCAGCTTACTAGACGACTGGATCTTCACCGCTCGAGAACTCACAGCACAGCCAGCGATCGCACACAGACTTTTTGTGCGACCGCAACGTAGGAATCGGCCACAGATCAAAGTTCGAACATTTGTGATCTTCATCATTCTGAACGGATGCTCCGATCGGCGGAGAGGCGCACCAGATAGCTGGCGATCGCTTTATACAGTAGATCCGAACGAAAACATCAGACGAGATGTTCCCGGCGAACGGAAAACAATTCGACAGGGAATTAAAAGTCCTCGATCGGATCTGTAGGCGGCTCCGAAACAACTTCGACCGGCTTTTCATGAACGGCATCGCACCGAAGGCTAGCGAAAAGGGACTGTGGCGTTCGACATGCAAGGTTGGGTTTCCGAGATGCAAAGCGCGCGCCCGAGATGCATGTTTGCATCTCGGAAACCCAACCTTGCATGTCGAGCAAGTTTGCATCCCGAAAACCCACCTGTGCATGTTGAACCCCAGAGCAAGCCACAACGTTTGCATCTCGAAAACGCACGTGTGCATGTTGAAGCCCAAATTTGCATGTTGAGCCAGGGGATCCCGCTCCACGAAGTCAGGCTTCTGGACCGCGAAGGGATTGTGGGCAGCCGGCGGTTCGGCGGGGAGCCTTGATCTGGCGCTGAGCTTGCCCCGGAGTGTAGAGCCAACCCCACTGTCCAACAGTGTCTGCTGGAGCCTCCTCGGCAGCCCGAACTGAGGAACCTGCTGCTGATCCGAGTTGCGGAACGGACCAGCTGGCGGGAACGACATGGCTGGTTGGATCTAGTCTGTTCCCACACCGACGATCGAAAATCCGGGCCGATCGGCTGATCGCCAAAAATGGCCACGGGCAAAGAGATCACGACTGTTCTTACGATCTGTAAACTGAACTGTGAACACCTACCCACCAGAACGAAAATTAAGATACATTTATTTATAATCTATATAGCATATGTCCACCAAGCGCCTACAACCATGCAGTTGTGTCCGCCTTCATCATGTGCCTACAACCCCGCCTCTTCTGCATCCTTTTGCCATTGTTGCACCGTTCTGCTCCCTTTGCGAGCTCGTGCCCAGTCGACCCACTCGGGGCTCGTGGGTGTGCCGGGATTTGTCAAAGCTGTTTGCAGATAACTCCAGATTGCCAACAACCAGGTCGCGTTGAACACAAGCACCCACACAGGAGGCGGCTTGGAAAATTTGTGGAAGGCCAGCCACTCTGCGAAGAAGATGCTCCCCACTATCAAGACGCTGCATCCGGCCACACACCTTGGGCTTCCAGCACTCCTTTGCCAGAAAGCTTCAAGCATGATGCGCAGAACTGCATTGAGAGCCTGACCTTGTTGCCGAATGTTCTGCGTGCATCTGCCGGTTCGCTATCTCATGGAAAAGTGCAGAACAGTCTGCCTTTAACGTCCTGAAGATCGAGAAGTACGAGGATTGACTTGAGCCAGAACTTCAAGCTCCTAGCTCCAACCCTGGGCCCTACAACTGCCAGGAGCGGCCCTGGGCCCTAGGCCAAGGCCACGACCCACTTTTTCCAACTCATTCGCTCTCAAATCAATCCAACCGGTCCGACTTGTCCGGAAAAAGATGAAATCGTGATGAAACCTCTGGTTCCACGTTGTGGAACCGGGTGCAACTGCCTTGGGGCCAAGGCCTGCGAGAAGCTCGGTTGCTTTTTCCAGAAATTCCACCTCCGGAGCGGAGGACCCTGCAAGCCCCAGGTTCGTGGCCCAGTTATCTTCGGCTCCGTGACCATGTCCACGTTTGTTGAAGATGTGCACCTGTGCGAGCCCTCCCCTCCTGCCATGCCGCGGTGCTGCGACTGGTCCTGCCGTTCCAGGGATCTTGATCCCAAGATGAAAGTGCTGCTGCATGGGACGCAGGATAGTACCAATTGGTCCAGTTCTGGGTTTTCGTAGATCCTCATCCGTGCATCCCAGGACCAGGGTCTCGTGGTCATGTGACGTGTGCTCGTCCGTATGCTGCATCCCACCGTTTTGGAACTTCAGCACATCGAACGTGTGCTGTGGATTCTGGCCTGTGTACCACTCGAACTCATAACAAAAGAGTTTAATCGCCATTGCTTTGCTTGGTATCGTATCCGCGGCCGTAAAAATACTCGGGCATTCACTTGGAGCCCTCTACTCTAATGATCTGAAATTTGGACACATCTTCAAGATCAAACGAAACACCATGCATTGCGATGCGATAGGATGAGCCACATGAGTGGCAAAACCACTTTGGCAGGCTCCACGAAGACGATGAGTTCACGGTTTGCGCAATTGCCTCGCTGGGTCTCCCTGCTGGATGAGCTAACGGCTATAACGTCTTCAATCTCCATCGTCACTCCCGAGTTTAACCCCACTTCGAGTATCGCCTTGCCCTTGCCCTGTCTGCTTAGCCAATGCCTGAATCTTCGCCTGGAGCTCTGGATCTTCCGACGATTCGCTCTCAGAGCCCGCATTCTCCTGCTCCTCTTTGTCCAGTTCCGCAAAACTTTTGCCTTCAGTGGTCTTATCTGCATTCGCATCCTCTTCGTCATCCTCCTCCATTTTGTCAGCACTCAGCGTCAGATCCTGCACCAACTCCAACCTACGAACTACTGCTGTTCCATACATCTTCATGCTATCATTCAATGGGTACTCAGACATGGCCAAAAAGACACGGTCTTTGCCTCCAAGCTCATAAAGCTGCCGAGCACGCTTGCGACTGACTCCGACGAAATTCCCCAATGCCCATGCCCCGACAACTTGCACGCCAACATCGCGCGCATAGTCTTCCATGCCAGACAGTATCTCTTTGGGTATGTCCTGATCGAAGAGCTGGCGCTTCACAGCCGGATCCCCACAGGCAAGATTCCCCAATAAGGCGGTAGCTGCACAAAGAATCCGAGGGTCACCTCTCATCACAAGTGCTGTCTTTGCAAAGTCCACAGCTCTGGCGTTCTGAACCTGCTTTCGTGCCTCGGGTCCGAGACAGGAAAGGCTCCGCAACAGCTCCAACCCATGATGTTGCACGGGGCGGCTGTCTGCATGGGCTTCCAGGGCAACCACTGCAAGTCTGAGACCATCATGCTCCAGAACCCAGCGCTTCTGCTCTTGTCCAAGAGCAGTCAAGTTCCACAAGAAGCCCATGCCTTGGACCTGCAAGTTCTCGCTCTTGGAATGCTTGGCCAGGGCATCGAGGACTGCATCCAGCAGCCGAGAACTGCAAAATGCCTGTGGCTTCTGCCGCTTGCTTCTAGCAGCACGAAGTAGTGCCCACAAGAGCTGCAGACAGCGGCATTGCAGCTGTTCAGAGTCACTGCCAGAGCACAGCATCTCCACGATCGCATCCTCCATGTCCGGCATCCTCTCAACTGCTTTTGTGTTGTTGCTCGCCAGATTCGCAAGTGCACCCAGACATCGACCTCGCAAGAATTCGTCATCTTCTTCCAGCAGTCGCCGCATGAGCGGGATGATGTTTGCCTCTATGTACATAGCCTTGGCATCCTGGTTCTGGAGGGATGTGCGGCTCACCAGCAAAAGAGCCGCACTCTGTACAGCTGGACATCCGTGAAAGCGAGTCAGACACGAGAAGACCAGCTCAACCAGGCCTGCCTGCAGCGTCGGATGCAAAAAGAAGCCATGAGGAACCGGCTTCTGGCAGCAAGCCGAGGACAGCATGAGGCCTCAATGGCATGACCTCAGGCGTAGTGCAAATGGCTGTGGATTTGTGCACAGCAAGGGGAACTCGAGATTCCTGCGAATCAAGGTGGTGTTTGTCAAAAGGCCTTGAGTGCAGGCCACCCCCCTTCAGCAGCTGTGCAAGGAGAGCTCTCGCGGGCTCCGGGCTCCAGATGACCCTCAGAGCGAAGAAGTTCGCCGCCTCGCTGCCTCCGAATGCGAGGGATGCTGACCGAGAGATGCTGCGAGCTGCTGCGAGCCGAGAGAGCTTTCGGGAGGCGTACGTCGGTGCTGCTTGAGGACCGTCAGAATCGTTGGGAGCACCCCGATAGACTGGACAGCCTGACGGGATGGCAAGCGCGCAGACGAAAAGAGTTGCTCAAATCGGTTGCCTTGCAGCCTTCGTCGGATGACTCAGCGAGGCTCTGCAGCCTTCAAGACAGTTCAATTCGGCTGAGTCGAACACTCCTCTGTTTTCATTTTACCATAGTTGTTTACATGCTACTCACTCATCTGCGGTGATTCAAGATTGACTCATTGAACTTTTTCAACGTCCCGTCATCCCGCGCGTTTTGCAAGCGGTGAAAATGTGCTGTCTTCTTGCTGCACAAAGTAGTCTTGAACACTTTGCTTGTACTTTTCAACGGACACGTCCAGGTGATCCATGACTCGTCCCAGGTCTTTCACCTTCTCTTGTTGATTCCCGAATGCTTTGTCTACCTGAGCTCAGATGGACGGAGAACGAACATGCTCCCGAAACCGATTGCACAGCATGGCGAACAAGCTGAGACCCTGACTGCACGGGCTTTGTCAACTGCTTTGTCCTCACGCTGGCAGGTTTTACACAGCCGTCGGTCCGGTCAGCAAGGAGCACCCCTCAGCACAGTCCAGTCCTTGGCACTGTCCACGGCTTCCACCACAGCTGTCATTCCTTCTAACTCACCCGTGGTTTTCTTGTAGTCATATTTCGCCCACTCGTGGCTTCTGCCGGGATAGGGATGGGTACCGTCGCCCGTCTCCGAACTGTTGCTACCGCTCAAAGTCTCCGAACTCTGGTTGTGCTGCTTGCTTGCCGAATCTTCTGCTTGCCGCCGCTGAACCGTTGCGACTTGCCAGGCGGCAGGTGAGGACGTCCCTCTATAGCCCCCTCCGTTGACTTCCTTTCCATGCAGCGTTTGACTCGCTGTGGAGCCGCCTCCAGCGAAATTCAAAAGCTGCATTCGACTGACCCCTTCGAAGGAATTTTTCATGTCGCCCCCTGCTCTCGGAGCGAGGGCAGGACCATGGTTTTGTGTTTCCATGCCGATGTTTTGTCGGAGAGTGGAAGTCCGCTTTCCATGGTCCGTCTGGGCATCCTTGGGCATATCCTGCTGTTGCTCCTCACGCCACTCCACACCAACAGGCGGCTGAAGACCAGAACGAGTCTTCAGCAGGCTGAGTGCAGGATCGAGGTTTTGCAGAGAGCCATCATCACTCCAGCCAGTCTGCATCTCATCACGCACAGCACACACAACATGTCCCAGGACGAAAAAAAGAAACTTTGCAAAGGCCTGCCTGTCGTGAGGCATCGGACGAAACACTTTGTGACAAGGCATGAAGCCTTTCGCGCCGCCCTTTCACATCTTGACGGCTGTGCCAGAAGGCATTGGGAGATTAGCTTTGCCAGACTACTCTGTGCTGTCGAACCCAAATCAACAAAGGTAAGGGAAAGCGACTAGAAGCTGATGGATCACATCAAATCGAGACCAGAAGTGAGCCCGCGGCACATGACAGGCATCCTGTACAAAGAGAGAGCTCGACTTGTGCAAGACCAGCAGATCCTGCACCTCGGATGTGAGGAGCATCGCCTCGCACCGGCTGGCAGCTTGGGCGCTTGCATTGGTGGCAAACTGGGACATGTCCTCACTTGCATTCAAGACATCATAGGGCCATAGGGCTCGGCCGAGCACATCGAATCAACTTACTGTAAGGCCGGCTCGGTCTCTTTTACCAACTTCCCAAAGGCTATGGCTCCGCTGCGCTGCCTCATAAGGCGCACCATGGCAAAGCGCTGGGGGGCGCCTGAGCCTGGACATGGTCGCCATGGCCAGGCCCTCTGTAAGGCACCGGCGGGGTGCCAGCCTAATTGCGCAAACCCCACTCATGGGCCGCTAACGACCCTGTGACATTCTGGGGACATGGCAGCTGCCTTGGCTTTGGCCTGGGAGGCTCAAGGGCTGCTCTGCGGGGACTTCGCATGGATTTTGGCACCCCACGGCACTCTGCATCATCATCCTCATTCGTTCCTCCTGGATTTGTAGCACAGTACCCTCTGCATCGGGGAATCACAGCGGCACTGCCCGGCCTGCCGTCCTTGGCCCTTCGGGGCCATAAAGCCCAGCAATGTGCTTGCTGCTTGTAGGCTCTGCCGACAGACCTGCAACCCGTCGCTTCTGATCAAGAAGAGAAGTCTTCGACATTGCACCTGTGGGCTGGCCCGACATGTCTCCTTCACTAGCAGCAAACTGACTCTTGCCACTCCCAACTCCCAACTTAAGGTTTCCATGGGTCCTGAGCAGTCATTATGAAAGAATACAGCCCAGCTTCGATGATGTTGTCGCCTGGCGGCATTGGAATGTCCTCTCACAAGTGACGCCACAACAAACCAGGATCCCGGGCGCATCTGCGTGCTGGAAGCCGCCACCTTGGAAGCAGGTTTGCTGCAGGGTTCCACTCAAGCCGAGAATGCAAAGGCCAGGACTCCAAATACTGTGCCAGCGCAAGCACTCAGAGCCCCACCCGGCGGAGGACCTCACAAGCTATCCCCTGCACGGCCTGACAGCTGCACAATGACAGATGAGTTTCTGGCGCGTCGAAGCTCCTACTTGGCGGGGGGGGACCTCGTCTTCTTTGTGCTCAAGCATGGCCACGCCTCAACTGCTGAAGCCGTCAGGGAACGGACAGGTTATGCACACGAGGCGAGCACGTGCTCGCTCCACACATCTGGCCTGCAAATAGCAACCCATCCAGTGGAAAGCTGAAGCGCATGCGTTGCGGCGCTCTGCACTCCTACGGTATTCTGTCTTCCATGAACGGGTATACCTGCACCTGATGTTCTGTCTGCCGTTTCGGACTGAATGGCATGCAAACCTCGTGTTGATCTGAATTGCTGCCGGGACGCCTAAGCCCTCTATGGAAGCCGGACACTACTGACACGGGCTAGCGGACCGCTCAGATCTGGGCTTTACCCCTTCGCTTCGATTTTACAATCCTGCTCGTCAGTATCGTTCTGTTCCTCTTCCAGCAAAGAGGCTGCCGTTGCTTCTGTTCTCGCACGTTGCAACCTCCACTCCCGAATGGCCTCGGTGGCCGCGAAGAGCCCGATGCCACCTAAAACGAGCGCCGCGTGTCGCTGGTCGCAGACGAAGCACGTCGTGGGTGCGATGGGGCGCACACCGACGGCAGCCCAACCACGAAGTATGCTGAGGCCAGCCGCCTGCAGTGGTTCATGCTGGAACAGAGATGCCAACTCTCCCATCGTCAGGCCTGCACGAGTGCGATCCGCTTGTGTGCGACCTTGACAGCTTTGCCCCGGATAGCTTCGGTCAGCTTGTTTCAACATCATTCAATGTTCATCGAACGGAAAAGGCAAACTTGGCCTGCACGACCCGGGATACTGCTTGATGTTGTGGTGCTTACGGTTTGAGGGCTTCGTCGCTTGTTCAGGGTTGTGGCTCATGCCGGCAGCACTGTAGCGTTGCGATTTAGGTCACAACAGTACAAAGCCTGCATATGGATACGTGTACCCAACTCCAAACAGCGGCAGCCAAGGACGGTGCCAGAGAATTCGACACGTCGTGTGCCAAGGATTTGTCTGCATCCTAAGCTCCAGCTCTGATTGCTGTGTCGCGATGCGTCGCGATGCAAGATAGCCACATGTCAAGGTGCTGTGGGCTCCATGAGGCTGACCATCTCAGCTAGTGAGTGCATCGCCGGCACGAGCAAACGCACCTGTAAGATTCAAAAATGTTCCATCATGAGAACTGGTATTCGACAATGTCAGCCTCCTCTGGGAACTGCCTGATGTACCTTTCCAGAACTGGCCTTGCTTCCTTGCAGCTGGCAACTGAGATCCAGCAGCTACTGCTGCGAAAGGCCGACCACACCTCGATCAAGATTCCATTGACGGCGAGCTGGCGAATGACACCGCAAGCACTGACCTTGCTGTTCACTCGAGAACGCCCACAACGGGCACTCCACAGTTTGATAAGATGCCGGCAAGCAGTGTCAAGTCCTGCGAGTGACTTGACATTGCGGCCAGAATGTCCTGAAATGCAAAAAGTTTTGAATCTGCGCACAAGCTAATCCCAAGGAGGACGTGTCCAAGGTATCGTATGCCGCGGCGGGTACTCCATATTAAATTTGGGCATGGGTCCTGTAAGCTCTTGGAGGTGCTTCCAACTACCCAAGGCAAGCTCACACGCAAAACTTCCCTCCTCCCTCTTTTCCCAAGCACTCGCGCTCCTTGAAACATCCAACAGCCTCATGGCCAACACGACACAGGCACAATGGGATGCACACGTGACCGAAACCCCTCCCCAAAGCCTTGATCCTCTGAGCTCCTTCTTTCGGCCAGCCTTTGGCCAGTGCCATCAGAGCCTCTGCAAGAAGGGCGCCCGCGGGCAAGCACGCTGCAGGTGGAGGCATGCCTCCAGCGCGGACTTCTGCACTTCCTTCAGGCTCCGGAAGCTTTCCATCGCATGCTTGATGCGCTTCAACCTGAGATGATGACCCTTGGAGGCCCCAAAATGCTCCGACGTGCTGGCACCCGACCCGTCTGGCCGGTCATCTTCGAGGATGGACCGTGACCCTGTGGCTGTGCCTGCCCGGTCTGAGTCAGCCCTGGAAAAACTGACCGAAAGCAAGGCCGGGCCTAAGGCCAGGCCTCAGCTATTAGCAGTCAAGGGCTCGAGTCGGAGCGGCTTCTGCATGGCTAAGGCCTGCACCCTTCAAGATGTTGCAGCCTCGCTCCCGTATGACGGGGTCGTGAACCTTCCTGCGCATACTTTGCCATCGCATCGTTTCCACACCAAAACATGACATGAGGGCCTTTGCTCGTCGCGTTCCATGGATCGCTTCACGGCCTGAGCTCCTGTCTCAAAGCATGTGCTCCAGGTCAAGGTTTAGGAGTTTAGAGCTGTCTAGAGTTTGGGGCCAGACCCCGGTTGCGCTCCAAGAGAAGGGCTCCCTTCTCCCAGCCGCACCTGGAAGTTGGGAGTTGCAGGAGACTGGCAGCCACGGAGGCACCGCACATACCCGGGGCTCAAACACATGACGAAGCGCTTCCAAGCAATGATGCTGCCTAAAAGAAAGACTTGGCTCATGGCAAGTGCTACTCACATCTCAAGCCTGCATCAGGTTGATTCATGGCTGGGGCATCAACACAAGGTTGTGATCCAGATTCAAGAAAATGGTCTGCACGAGACGCTTGACCTTGGAAAGTGCCAAGAATTCCTGTGAGCACTCCGGAACCAAGTCGCCAAGCTTCCGTCAGGGACACAAGCGTGCCCTAGTCCAGGGTCCTGACCAAGTCTTCATCGAGGATCTGCTTGTATGTCAGACCTTCCACAACATAAGTCACAGAAGTGTGCATAAGCCCAGCTGGTCGCAGGAGATCAGAGGCCCAGGAGCCTCTCTACGTGCTTCGATTCGATGCGAGATGCAAAGCATTGCAAAGCGAATCGAAACCACAGAACCGACTGCAGCCTCGTGTTTCACCAACCTCCAAGGGCTTTGTGGGGAGAAACCCGCACTCAATGCATTGAATGCACCGCCTGCGCACCGGCGATTAGATTTCGAAGAGCCGCGCAGGCCTGGCAACGAGCTCCACAGGAGCCCCGAAGCGCAGAGCTGAAGGGAGGACCCGTGCTGGGCTCCACGCAGGTTCCACGACTGTGAGCTCCTGGGCCATGCACGGATGGATCCTCACCTCCTCACAAAAAGCCTCCGCTCCTCGCCTTCTTGTGGGCCTCAATAGCAGTGCAGAGTCGGCCAACGGCATCTGCCTGGAGAATTTCATCATGGCAGTCCTGAACTGGACACATCAGCAAGCCATCCGGCGCACAGATCGCTGGTCCTCGATACGCTCCGGGCCCACGGAGGACATGTTCATCAAAGCGCTGCATGCCTGCCGCCGCCTGGCAGGAGCTGAGCAGAAATCAGCTCCTGGCTCCTAAGGAGGCCCGGGCGCCCGGCACTCGGAGATCCTCGTGTCGCGCCAGAGCGCTGCAAGCCTCAAAAAGGTCTCGTGGGGTGACGCGCTTAGATCCATTTAAGGGCTCCAAGCTCGCTCTGCTCCACCGGCCGCGACCGTGCGGATCTGCAGAGCTCCGACTCTCAAATTCATCGAGAAGGGCTTTGAAGAAAAAGTCGAGGATGGAGCGCCTTGAAATCGTCGTTGTCGGCGCACAGATTCCGTAGGGCTCCACAGCCGTTTTCTTGAAGTCGAGGATCCATCTAGGTGCAGCAAGTCACCCCTGTTTGGGGACACGACACACAGTTTTTCTTAGGGCGAGAACTGTGGCGAAAGACGCCCAGCAGAAAAAGGAGGAGGAGGAGGTGAAGAGCACAGCAAGCCCAAGAGGGAGAGTGGAAATGCCGGCAATATGCTTAATCCAAGGGGGCATCGATCAACGGAAACAAGACTTGTCGACTTCTCCAAGCGATCACAAGCCCCGCCGGCTTGGATCGCAAGCGACGGCGATTCAGGACTGCAGCCTGACCCGAAACTCAAAAAAATTGGTTCAGTGTCGGATCGATGCAGGATCGGCAAAGCCTGCTACATGAGCGCATGTCAATGTTGTAGCAGGGCAGCACTCTTCCGGCAGGCAGCCAGGTGCAGACTTTCACTAAGGTGCGTGCTACCTTCCTCTCTGTGCATCGGAAGACTCAAAACAACCACACCACGTTGACGAGATGCTTCATCTTGAAGTCCCATGACTCCAACTTTCACTTCTCATGCCAGTCAGCGCCAACAGCTATGCCGATCAACAGCACATGCACCCCGGTGTACTAGGTTCAGATCGGTAATCTCTCCACTTTGTTGTCAGACTAGTCCGACTTTATCAAGGAATCATCACTAGAGGGGCGCATCTCCACTCATTCGAACTACAATGCAGGCAGCAACACTCAAAGCGTCGAGGACAACTCATCATGATGCGACTTGCACGTGCAAAACTGTTAAACTGACTCGTTGTGCGGGCTGCCAAAAAAGCGTCCAAGTCTCTGTTTTTCCTATGTCAATACCAACATGCATTTTCACCTGCCGATAAGCACATAAGATCCGGATGATTTTCGGTGAACTGCTTTTACATCGCACTGTCAGGTTGCGTCGCGACCAGCAACCCACGCCGAACTATCCATAGCCGAGCGGACATGACGGAAAGTCAAGATGTCCTGGCTGCGGGGGAAAGCTCTCAAGAACTTGCTGCCACATGCTGCCACTTCCTTTTTTCTGACAAGGCGATTCACGATATCCAAGCAGCCAAAAGCAGCGGGCGACATAAGAATGCACGACATCTCTCTCCTTCGGACTACTGTAACGAGCTCGAAAACCGCAAGACTCCAAACACTCAACGCTCCGCGTAAACCAGGCCACGCTTCATGTCCTGTTCGCCAAAGAACGTGCGGAGGTGATGGAGGAACACTCGTGGGTGCCAACTTGTCAATCTGTCACCCCTCTCGATTCGTCTCACACATCCGCATATCTCTTCAAAATTGTCAACATGCCTCCGTTCGAAGTTCAACATGAAGTGCAATGTATGCACAGAGGATAAACTGAGAATGTTGTGTGCGAGTGCTTCACTGGCCACTGCCGCCACACATTGCAACCCAGCAGGACGGCGATGCATCAAGGAAACTGCCCACTCAACGCCATAGCTTGGCATGCTGTCAAAAGGGCCTTGAAGAATCGTGCAAGTTCCTGTGTGAGAATCTGTTATAAGCCATCGAGGGCACTGTCCCGGAACCGAAGCACATGGCATAGCGAGAAGCTACTGTGACATCCAAGCTGGCCACGTCAGCTTGTCGTTGCACGAAAATCAACCACACCACGTTGACGAGATGCTTCGTCAGGAAGTCTCAAGACTCCAACTTTCACTTCTCATGCCAGTCAGAACCAACAGCTACGCCGATCAACAGCACATGCACACCAGTATACCCAGTTCAGCTTGGTAATCTCTCCACTTTGTTCTCAGACTAGTCTTGAGACTGCCGATGCCCGGCAACC
>CAJNJA010005667.1:0-17524 GCA_905231915.1 Symbiodinium necroappetens
GTATACCCATAATATTTGGTTCCTTTGTTCCTTTTGTTTCTCTTTTATTCGCTCCTCTTTTACAATGGAATGAGTGAGAGAAGAGAACGAATGAAGCGTGAAAAGAGGAAGAGCGAAGAAAGGAAACAAAAAGAACAAAAGGACACAAATTAACGAAACAAATGAAAGAAACCACGCGTTGTTCATTCTCTTCTTTCATTCACTGCCTTGTGTTTCTTTCATTTATTTAGTTTAATTTGGTTTTTGCTTTGTTCCTTTCGTTTGTGGCTTATTTGTAAAGGAGAAACGTATGCACGAAATAAGCCACGAAACGAACGAACAAAGAAATGAAGCGTGCTGTGTTTAATTTAATTCGTGCTTTGTTCACTCCCTTCACGCATTACAATTAAATTAAACACAGAGAACACGCTTCATTCACCAAGGACCCTTATTACACCTAATATTATGACCTTTCCACCTGTTACCTTTGCCTTTTATTGTTCTTGGTGGTAAGGGAAAGATAAAGAGAAAGAACAAAGCATAATGAGTGTTGGAAATGAATGCATGCGGTGAACAGACAAGGGTGCCAACGACCGGAAAGCCCAGTTAAATATTAGGTCTAGGGAATTCTCTTCATCTTTTCCATTTGTCTTTATTTAAACTAATCTCAACAGACACTACCTTCACTTGGGACTCCTCCTATAATATGAATAAAGGAAGTGTTCTCTGTTATAATCTTTAAAGAGGAACTCCACCAATAATAATGTACTGGAACTGAGATCAAGAACCTGTCTTCCTTCCCTAGCTGCCAGTCACATCACATTAACCGTGTTCTCCAGGTCGTATCTTGACTTCCTATAATTCATAAAGTTACAGCAGGTTCGTGGCTTCTTTCCCATGCGGTTATCTGTTAAATTCACTAATCCATTCCTCTCACTTACGTTCCTTTCCTTTCCCTTACAACTCCACGCTTCTTTGGTAACGGAATGGATGTCCAAATTAGGTGGATGGATGTGGGAAAAGATTGTAAGCTTAAAGAATGCTGTGGGTAAGAGCCGAATGGTAAGTGAAGTAGGTTGTAGGAGAATGAGAGGTGGAGGAACTGAAGTGAATAATGAACTAATGACTGGGTGTTCTGGGAGCCCAAAGATGAATCCAGTTCTTGTATCACTTTGTCTTATTATTAGTAAGGTTTGGGAATGGTGGAACGAAGCATGAGTGGAAGACATGAAGGTTACGTACGGAATAGGTGGTCACTACGGTCAATCTTAGGAGCTCCTGGAAATTAATTCTCAAGTCCCAAGGTGTCATAATGCGTGGGTGCTGCGGTAGGAATATAGGTGTAGTGTACAGGAAATAAGGGTTCGTTGTTTGTTTATTTAAATTAATGTAATGGCAGTGTGAGAGAAACGAGAACGAAGCACGATTAATTTAAATAAACAAAGAAACGAACCACACGGCGGCTGTAAGGTTAGGAAAGGTCCTAAGGTAGCAAAATTCCTTGACAGGTAAGTTCCGTCCAGCATGAGCGGTGTAATGACTTCCTCACTGTCACTACCCTCGTCTCTCAGAAATTGAGTCATCCTTGATTACGAGGAAGCCAACGGCCTAACAATAAGACCCTGAGCACTTGGCCGTTCCTTCACTTCGTTCCTCCTTTCCTCTTTTCCTCTTTGTTCCCTTCTTTTCAATGTAATGGAATGGAAGCGAGAAAGAAGGGGAACAAAACGAGGAAAAGGAAAAGGAAGGAAGCGCAGTGAGGATCTGGGAGTCGTGAGTGGGTGGTGGCTGTGAGGAAGATTAAAGGAGAAAAGACAAGTGAGCGCGTGCTTTTCTTTCTTTAATCTCACCGCACACCACCCAGCACAACCAGGAAGTTAAGTTGTGTCTTTTGTCTCTGTGTTGTTCACTTTGCCATTCCATTACAATGAATGAAAGAAGAGAAGGAAGCGTGAATGGAATGGAAAAGAGAACACAACACAGCACAAAAGAAGAAGGAAGCGAATTGTGGTGAATTAAATGAAGAGAACACGCTTCGTTTCCCTTCATTGTTTCTCTTCTATTTAAATTCAACACACTTCGTTCTTCCTTCCACACAACACTCTCTTCATGTCTTGTTCCCTTTGTTCTCTTTCATTTAATTATAATGTAGTGGAACAGAAGCATGAATTAAATGAAAGTGAACAAAGCGGGAACGACAATGAAGAATCCAGTACTTGTTTCACCTAATTTCGTGGTTTTGTTCGCTTCGTTTTAATTAAATTCACGCTTCCACTCCGTTTCATTGTAATTTAATTAAACGAGGCGCACAAAGGCAACGAAACCAGGCCGCCAGACAGTTAATTCCCTAAGTCATTCCTCCCACACCCTTCACTGTCACTACCATCACTAGTCAACCTTGGGAATGGTGTTGTGTGAGTGAGTGAAAGAAGAAGAGAACACAAGTGAAGGAACGAAGAGAGGGAGTGCGTGGTTCCTTCTCTTTCACTCACAACACACCCACCATTCACGACCCTGGTTCCCTTGTTCATGTTTCGTTCACATGCGGTTCATGCTTTCTCTCCAGTTCCTTTCGCTACATTATAACCGCATTAGAACGAAACAGGAACGGAATCAGGAACAAGGTTGACCGTGTACTCGCGAATCATTCTCTGAGTTCAACCGCCAGTCAAGGTACGTCCAACATTCCCCTTTCCTCACATCCTTCTTCTAATCTCACCGCCAGGCATGGTTTCTATCTCTTTGTCCTTTGTTCATTTCCCTTATAATGTAATGTGAGTGAAAGAAGGAACGGAATGGAAGCGTGAAGGGAAATGAAACAAAGAGAAAGAGAACGAAACCAGGCCGATACAAAGGATTCCAGGTGTTATGAGATGACTTGGTAAATTAACTGTCTGGATAACCAAGAATTATTGACTGTTGGAACTAGGATATGATTGTAGAGGTGTAAGTGTAATTGAATGGAATTAAATTTAACTAAACACAAAGAATGCGTGGTTTCGTTTAAATTTAATGAAATGAAATGAAATGAACTAAACAAGTACTGGATTCTTCATCTAGTGTTAGACCTATAATAATATAAGGATAACGAAGTGAGTGAGTTAATTTTAATAAAACAAGTGAAAGAAGTGAACGCGTGTTTATTTAAATTGAACGAACGTAACGAAGAAGCAGAAGAGATTTCTATTGACTTAAGATATAATGTAGTGAGTTCTTTGTCTAATTTTATTATAATGGAGTGACGAAAGGAGCGGAAGCATGAATAAAATTAGAGCAAAGAAAGAACGAAATGAGGATTGTGACTTGAGAGTTAAGTGAAAGGGAACGGAGAGAACAGAGTGAGCGAAGAGAGCAGAACGAAACCAGGACCCAGAAGCTTACTGTTAGACCTATAGGAAGAAGGGTGGTTCGTGCCTTTGTTTCATTTAATTACAAGTGATGAGTGAAAGGAAGAGCGCGTGAATTAATTGAAACAAACCACGAAACCACCTTCGTTTCCCCTGTTGACCTAAGTTTTAATGGATTGTAGGAAGAGAGTGTTTCGTTCCTTCTTTACAATGGAGTGAATGAGTGAAGGGAAAGAACGAAGCGTGAAAGAAGTGAACGAAGCACGAACGGACGGTCAACCTAGCCTTCGGGAATCCACCAGTCAAGTACACCTCTGTTTCTAGGAGTTAGTGAGTTAGGTGATGAGTGATTAAAGCAAACGTAATGGAATGAACAAAGTGAGTGGAAGCACGGTTTAATTTAATCACGCATCACCCACGAACGGAATAGGTGGTCAACTGTTGAGTCAGGAACAAGTGATGGGAGAAGTGGAAGAGAGCTGTGTGTTTACTTTGCTCTTTTGTTTCGCTTATTTATAATGTAATGGGAATGAAAGCATGAAATAAGCGAAATAAAAGAACGCAAAGAACACACACGGCGGCTGGAACGGAAGGGTGACGAGAAGGTGAGACAGAAAGGTTCTCCAGGTCGTGTCTTGGTGGTTCTCTTTGTTTAGTTTGTTTTGTTTAATTTCAATGAAGTGGAACGTAAGCGAGAATTAAACAAACAAACAAACAAAGAGGCGTGCGTGTTTTAATTAAACAAAACGAACACGCGTCACTTGTTCCTTGTTTCGTTTTATTTTAATTAAAATTTACGCACGCACCACCATCCATTCCCAAGTGTAAGAGTGTTGGAAAGGGAGAAGTGAGTGAGTTAATTTAATTAAACAAAAGAAGACAAACGAGTGAAATGAGTGCGTGCTTCGTTTAATTAAATTTAACTCACTTCACTTCGTTCCTTTCACCTCTTACAGTTAACCCTGAGCACTAGACACCTATGCCTGGTTAATTTAATTTAATTAAACACAAGCGAATGAAAGAAGCGCGTGGTTTAATTATAATTAAATTCACCACGGCCCCTGGAATCCATCCCACCTATGCCTGGTCAATTCTCAAGTATACACCTAATATTATAGGAGTTCCCGAAGGTTGAATCTGGGTCTTTTGCTTCTCTAGTTTAATTCATGCTTCCGTTCACCCTGTTCACTTCATTATAATTAAACTAGAGAACCAGACCTAGATTCCAGCATTCGGGAACCACCTATACACCTAGATCCTGATTCCACCTCCAGCACCACCAGGCCGTTCCATTCCGTTCATTCCTTTCACTACACTTCTCTCTACATCCTATAGTTGAATCCTGGTTACGTTCCTATTTTGCTTCAATTAATTGAATAAAACACGCACTCCGTTTGTTTTTATTAAATTAATTGGAACAAAATACTCTCTTCACATTAATAGTTGAATCCAGTTCCCGTTCGTTCTTTGTTTTATTTCAATTAAATGTAATGGAAGCACGATTTAATTGAAATAAACAACAAACGAACACTCACTTCCCTTCTTTGTCTTTTCCCTCTAGTGCTTTTTCATTAAACTTAACCACGCTTCATTCCACTGCGTTCCATTCCATTGTGTTAAGTTTAATTAAAGCACAAGGGAAAAGAGTAAAGAAGGAAGTGAGGGGAACGGAACCAACAACAGGATATAGGAGACAGAGGTTCGTGTGTTCTTTGTGTTTCTCTTTTGTTCTCTTTCACCAACGGCAAATGAGAGTGAAGAATGAACGAAGTGCGTGTAGTTGGAGATGAAGAAAGAGAACAAAAGAAGAAACAAAACACACACGAAAAAAGGGAAAAGAAGGAACGAATGGGAACAAAGCGTGCTTTCTCTTTGTTTCATTACCTTTGTTCACATTCCGTTCATTCTTTACACCTTTTCCTCTGTCTCTAGGAGCTAGGTGGTAAGTCTAATGCTGTAGGAAATAACACCTGGGAACGACAGTGAGCTGGAAAAGAACTAAATTAAACTTAACGAAATGAACCACGCATTTCCTTCATTTGTGTTCTATTTCGTTAGTTAAATTTAGGTCTTTTGCCCCTGGAATCCATCCCACCTGTCAGTCTTGTGCTTCGTGTTTTCCTTCTGTTGCCTTGTGTTAATTAATTACAAAGGAACAGAACGAAGAGAAAGTGGATGCGTGAATTAATTAAACACAAAGCCAACAGCGGAAATGAAACGAAGCACAACCAGGAACCGTCCCAAGTGCTGGATTGTAGGTGGTGTGTGTTGTTTGCTTCAATTAACCGCGCTTCGTTCGGCTCTCTTCCGTTCCCCTTCACTGCCATTGCGTTAATTGAATTAAACAAGTCACACCACGTAACCCTTGGAAATGATTCAATGACTTGGAAATGAAGGTAGTGAAGTGGGTTCGTTCCCTTATTTTCCCTTATTTCTTTTGGCTCTTTTGTAATGGAAAGTAATGGAAGCACGAAAAGAGCCAAATGAAAAAGGAAAAAAGTGAACGAAACAAAAGAACTAAACAAAACGAATAAACAAAGCATGCGTTCCCTTCTCTCACTCATCTTTGTTTAGTTTAGTTTAGTCTTTTGTTCCTTCACCTTAATTTCCAAGTCTATGAATCATCAACTGTGGTGTTCGTTCCTTCTTTGTTTAACTTAACCACGCTTCGTTCTCCCTGCCATTCTGTTAAATTAAACAAAGAAGCCACGAACGGACGCTCCCCTTTTGTTTTTTATTTAATTGAATAAAGCACGCGCTCCGTTCATTCTTCTCTCCACTTGTCTTTCTTCAATTAAATAAAAACAAAAGAGTCACTCTATAATCTACAACTATGCCTGGTCACTTATTTCGTTCCTATTTTGTCCTTTTTCTTTGCGTTCTTCTCGCTTCCACTTCGTTTCATTGAAATAACGCAAAGGAAAAGAGCACAAAATACTCTCTTCATACCTTTAATATTTATTGGTAAACAAGAACTCCTATAATATAATGAATCTGCCTTGTGCTCTTTGTGTTCCTTTCGTTTCATTGCTTTGCTTTTGCTTTCGTTACAAATGAAATGCGTGAACAAAGCAAAAGAGCAAAAAGCAAATGAAAGAAAGAGAACCACAAGCACACGGCTGATTCCGTTCCTACTGTGTTTTAATTAATTAAACGAAGCACGCGCTCTCTCTTTCCCTTCACTCATTCACTACACGCACTCACTTCTTTCGTTTGCCGTTCCTTCACTGTCGCTCACTCGCTGCGCTACGTTAATATTAGGTGAACAATGTGATGGAATTGAATTAAACGAAACAATGAAGTGGAACGTAAGCGTGTTCGTTTCATTAAATTTCACCGCATTGTGTCTTTTGGGAATTCTCTAATTGTATCCTAGTGAAAGATAGAAGATAAAGAGGAAGAGAACGTAACGAAGAATGTAGTGAAGTGACACACGAATATAGGAGTTCTTGTTTGTTTAACTTTACTTTAGGAATTATACACCGAACCCAGAGAGCCAGACCGCTAGTGACAGAGAATGTAGATTTAATTGACAAGTGACGTGACGAAATGCGTGTTTATTTTAATAAAACAAATGTAGGCACGTTACGTTCTTTGTCCTAATTCCATTCCACTTTCGTTGTCTTTCACTTATTTCATTTATATTGAAATAAGACAAGGCAACGTAAGGGAAATGTTTAATGGAATTAGGCTTTGTGTTTTACTTCACGAACCATTAACTCAATACACTACGTTCCTTATCTTTACAATATTCAATGAACAAAGATAAATAAAGGACAACATTATTCTCTTCTTATTTGGTTCAATCATAATCATTCCCAAGAGCTCCTAAAGATTACAGCTGGTGTAGTGGCAGTTAAGTCCAACCGTACCAAGGTGTCTAATGGCTTAGAGAATAATACCGTTCACACTTCCCACAGCATGGAATCTTTGTCTGGCTCTTATTTACTTTGCACACATTCTATTATGAGAGAAGCGTATGCGTGTGCTTTAATTAAGCTCAATAAACCATGCATTTGGACAAAACACGTACTGGATTCGTTTTCCTTCCCACCAAGCCCAACAATAAGGGAAATATGAGAAGGAACCGTACCACGCATCAGTTCTCGTTTGTCTTTCCTTTCATTCCAATATTCTTTCGTTCCCATAAAATTAGTGAGATAAAGAACGGTAACGAAAGATATTAATGAAACAAAAGACTTTCTCTAATTTTATTCACTCATCCTCGTTTACATTTGTTCCTCAGTCTTACATTCCATTACTCTTCCTATACCACTGTGAGTCAATTGTAGGGTGTGGGGAAGAATGAAACCGTGCCTTCCGTTCCCTCTCCTCACCGCCTGTTAACCCTTGATGAACCTACCTTTATATCTTAGGTCTAACATTATGGGATGACTGGGAGCTAGGGAAAGGTAATGGTGGAGTGGGAATAAAGGTAGCGTGAGCGGAGATGAATGTAATAATAGAACAAGAACCACTGACCTTTATTATTTGCCTTTAATGTAGGAGAACGAAGGACGGTAGAAAAGGAGAGTGAAACAAGAACTGGAACGTTATTCTATTGTGCTTTATTTAATAGAAATAGAAAAGGGATAAAAGAAATGTGAGGAAGTGAGCTCAGTTATATTCAATTGTCCTTTGTTAAATTTTAATTCATAATCCTCTCTCACTTTCCATTGTGGTTCCTTATTTTCTTTAATTTAAAATGAACCGTGCTTCCGTTCGCTTCACTCTCTTCATTACGTTCATTCAAATTAAACGAAAAGGAACCACAATTCCAAGGTGTTATAATTTAATTAACTGAACCTACAAAATATTACATTACAATTAAACAAGAACTCCCTTCACGTGTGGTGCGTTCACTTCATTCTTCCACCTAAACATTACATTCATCACCTCACAGTCGTATCTTGACATTGCATTAAATAAGAAGCGTCTGTAAGGTTGGTACACTTCCTCGTGTTCTCGGTTCCTATTCTCTTACAACTTAACTCTTATAATCTTACACCTATAGACCTATCATTAAAGCTGGTGGAATGGCAGAGGAAAAGGTGGAGGATAAACTGTAAGCTTAAAGAAAGAATGGAAATTGAGGTGGAAATGCCAAGAAAAAGGTGAGGAAATGAATATGAGGAAGTGAGATGAATGGTACGGTTTCTCTTTGTCTTTCATTTATTTGTTTTAATTTAATAAAATATAAAAAAGAAAGAACAAATTAAATTAAAATAAATAAAACAACGAAAGGAATAGACGAAAAGAAGAGAATATTGTTGATTTCGTGGTTTGTTTAACTCAATTAAATTAAATCATGCTTTCGTTCCACTTCATTATATTTAATTTAATTAAGTAAAACCACGAACCCAATATTCTGTAAGTCTGGTTTCGTTCTTTCTTCACCCTATTCTCTCATCTCTCTAACTAATGACTGGGTGTAAGAGGATAGAGTGAAAGAAAGAATGTCCCAAATGCAAGATTTAATTCAATTAAACAAAAGATGTCACCTAATATGAAGATGAGTGGTAAGGGAACAAGACACTTTATCTCTCATGGTTCTATTTCGTAACAGCCGTGCGTCATTCGGGAATTAAATTTAACTAAACTCACTGCCTTCTCTCTCTCATCACTTCCTATTCCACTCAACGGCTGACTCACGATTCCAGGAGCTAGACCATTAAGAAGCAGGAATCACCAGTGGATTACATCTAATAGTTCTTGGAGGTGTTCCAGCTGTAACCGAACCATTAAGTGACAGTTGAGTGGGAAATAATTAACCGTGTAAACGAGAAAGAGGTGGAAGGAATGGGAAGTGAGATTAAAGAATGCGTGAGTCTTTTACATTTAACTTTAGGCACACATTCCATTCTAGCGGTTCCGCCTCGTGCTCCAGGTCGTTCATTATTATCTTCTTATTTTCTTGCGTTTTATTTATTTCAATTGAATTAACTTCTCACTGACGTCTGTTCCTCTTATACATCTAGACCTTACAGAAGCATATGAAGGGAAACCGTGGTCAGTGAGAGAGGTATAATGGAATGTGACTCAGTGGATTATAGGAGGAGTTACGGTTAATTGAAGCATTTCGTATTCTCGCACATCCAGGAATTATTAAGATGCAGAATGAGTGGGAGAGATGAATGTAAGAGGAACGAAGTGGAGCGTCCACCTATTAATATTGGGCTTTTGGGTTGTTTGAATTAAATTAAACATAACTACGAGAACTTCTGTAATATAGAATTAGGTGAAACAATTAAATTAAACACATCTCTTACAACATTACATTTATTTTGGTTCTTTGTCCTAATTCCATAAAAGCATTTGGATGAAGTGGGAACGGAACCCAAAAGCCAGGATTTAACAGATAGAAAGTGAGTCATTGGTTATTTATCTCTCTTTACAATAGAATTACACCCAGATAACCAATATTAACCGTATACAAATGAACCCCTGTCTTCCAGTCCTTTCGTTACCCTTATGCTTAGTGAGTCGTAGGTGAAGATAATGAATGAAATGTAGAGAATTAGATGTATAATTGGAGAAGATATGAAGTGAAATATGTGAAGAGAATAATATTTGTAAGGGAAAGAAACACGCATTCCTTATTCTCTTCCCACTTCACTCACCTTCCATTACATTCTATTCTCTTTCTCACTGTCACTAATCTCCCTTTCCTTTACAATTCTCTCACTTCCATACGCTTCGTTTGCCTGGTGATGCGTGTTTTCCTTTGCCTTTCGATTAAACAAAGCATGCGATCGCTCATTCTTCACTCACTTATCTTTGTTTAATTAACGAAAGGCCACAGGAAATAAACACGCACCACGGACTGACCTTTACGAACCATTAACCCAGCTCCTAAAGTTGGAGAAGATATGAAGTGAAATAGAATGAAGATCAGGTGTTTATTTCCTAGATCCAGAGGTGAATGTGTTAAATTAAATGTAGTGACAGTGAACGTAACGAAATAGAACCATGAGAGATAGAAGTTAACCGCTGGTGAGTTGAGTCTTAATGTCTTGGGTTCCTTGCCACCCTCGTCTCTCAGTCCTCGCTGCGCTACATTTTATTTAATGGAATTAAACGAAGCCTAAAGAAAGCCTGGAGTGGAAGGGGGAAAGGAGGAAAAGGTTTAGGGTTAACTGTGATTCCGTTCTCGCTGTTTCCATTACATTAATTCACCAAGTTCTCCACAAAGCTTAATTCAATGTCACTCTATCTTCTTACAATTAGTTCTATAGAAATATCTTGTTGTTCCTGATTCTCTTTCTTACTGTTATCTTCATTCTAATACACTTTCATTCTATTCTTACAGCTATATCCTGATAATAAATTAGGCTCTTTCCAGCTGCATATGAACCACCTCCAAGAATTATTACACTACCAAGAGAGAGAATCCACCACTCAACCAGTCATTCTACACATTAAGACACCTAGATCCAGATAATGCGTGTTTCTTTCTCATCTCACTGCCTTCCGTTCCCATTTTCTTTGTTTAATTATAAGCGAACGAAGTGAACGCATGAATTAAATGAAAGAAAATAAGGAACGAAACCATGCCTGGCGGTGAAATAAACGCAGCATTAACCACGCATTTCCTGGAATTTTGGAATGGACGGTTATTTCGTGCTTCCATTACAAATAAACCGCTCTTCCATTCCAATTTCCAGGATATGCGAGCTTTTATCTAATTGAAGCGTGTAACTTCTCCTACTCACCTAACCTACAGCATAAGAAGTGACTCTCTCATAATCCTTTCTCCACCTTTAATATAATGTAATGCAATGGGAGAGGGAAAAGAACTAAACTAGAGACCCAATATTCCCTAGCTCCTAACTCTTTCCCTACCATAAGACCTACATTCCAGGGTGTTACAGGAATAATGTGAAGTGAATAATGCGCTGTGGTTTCTTTCAATTAAACACAATGTAACTGAACGCAGTGAATGGAAGCGTGGTTTAATTGAAGAGAAAGAAACAAAGCGCATATGAACGAAACCAGCTATTTATTTAGTGAAGTGAATACGTGGCCTAATTGAATTAAATTAAGACAAATGAAACGGAACGAAGAGAAGAGAAATGCGTGCTTTATTTAATTCAATTAGGCCACGAACGAACGAAACCAGGCCGTTCCACCTTCTTCACTTGGTACATTTCCAATCTTATCTGGGTGCAGTGGTAGAGTTATAGGTGTATAATTATAGACTAACCGTTCACTGATTACAGCTTTCATGCTTCGTTTCCTTGCTGTGTTTTAATTAAATTAATGTAATGGAGTGAGTCTTTTGTGAACGAAAGCACGATTAATTTAATAAAACACAAAGCAAGAACGGAAGCATGAACCAGGTGTAGTGAGAGTGAGAGGAATGAAAGCATGGTTATAATAATGAAGTGAGTTTAGTTTTATTTTAATAAAAACAAGTGACAGAGAGAACGCGTGTTTTATTGAAATGAAACGAAACGAATGGAATGGGTGTTTTCCTGTGGCTTATTTAACCACCTATTCCACCTATAAATGAAGTAGACGCTCCGTTCCCTTTTGTTTTCTTTAATTTAAATAAACACAATGGAATGGTAATGAAGCGTGGTTTATTTAAATTAAGCGAAACAAAAGATGAACGAGGAGCGGGAACGGAATGGAGGATTTAGTTGTAATGTAATGGAAAGAATGTAGTGTGAACGGAATGAGTGGAATGGAATGGAACGGAAGACTTGGGAATGCTGTAGGAATATAGGTGTAAGATAGAAAGCTTCTTGGTGTTTCTGTTTGTTAAGTTTAATTAAATAAAGCAAACGTAAGGGAATGAGAGTGAAGGATGAACGAAAGGGACGCACGGTTTGCTTTAATTTTAATTAAACATAACGCAACAGAAAACCGTGCCTGGTGGAGGAAATGAAGTGAGTCTTTTGTCTATTTGAATTAAACGAAACAATGTAGTGAAACGGAAGCGTGTTCGTTTATATTTAAATAGAACAAAAGATGAACGGAATTAGACAAAGAAATGAAATGAAGAGGAACGAATGAACCGTGCTTTCTCTTTGTTTCATTACGTTCAATTCGTTCCACATTCTTCATTTCATATCTTGGTCTAACCGTTCACTCTTTGTTTTTTACCTTTGCTTTCTTCTCGCTTCACTCATTCTTCGTTACATTGAAAGAAAGCAAAGTTAAACAAACAAAGAGCTCTCTTCATATTCCACCTATTCCTCTCACATTGGGTTATGAGTGTAAATGTAGTGAAGAATGAACGGAGGTGGAACGGTGGGGCTGGTGGCGGCCTTGGGAATTAACTGTCAAGGAACCAGCTGTAACCGTCTGTAAGGGTTAACTGTACAAGGGTTCCCGAAGGATTTCTAAAGATTGAAACCTTCATGAACGACTCTCGCTTCGCTTCTTTCTCTCTTCATTTCGTTGGCAAGGAAAGGAAAGCAGTGAAGTGACGCGTGTAAACGAAATGAGAGAGAAAGAAAGAAGAAGCGAAGAAGAGTGAAATGAAGGGAAGTGTGGTGTGTTTTTTAATTAATTGGTTCGTTTCGCGCTTACATTTCTTTCCATTGCAAACGAACCATTAATTAAAACACAACACACTTCACCTTAATTTCCAAGGGTCCTGTGTTTCGTTCTCAAAAAGGCCCAAATTAAACTAAATTAACCGTGCTTCGTTCGTTCCTCACTGCCATTACGTTAATTTTATTTAATTTGGCCTTTTGTTCACTCCATCTTTATAGGTAATTCTTAATGTTGGAAAGTGTGGTGGAAAAGAACAAAGTGAGTGAAGGGAACGAAACAAGTGAGAGAAAGGAACGCGTGTTCGTTCCTCTTCACTTCACTTTGCCCTTTTCCCTTTTGTTTTATTTAAATATAAACGAACCGTGCGTCATTCTTCCTTACGTTCGTTTCATTAAAATATAACAAAAGACCCACCTCAATTTCCTGGTTTTGTTTCCCTTTCCCTTCTTTCTCTTTCTCTTTTGTTTAATTTCAATGAAGAGAAACGTAAGCGAGAATTAAACAAAGAGAAAGAAGAAAGAGGGAAATGAAACAAAGGGTGGTGAGTTTAGTTTAAATGAAATAAACACGCTTCATCACTTCATTGTTTTATTTCCTTTAAACACAACTCACCACGGAACCTTCAAGGATATCCCAGAGATGAATCGTGTCTTTTGTTCTCTTTTGTTCATTTGTATTAAAATAAACGCAATGGAATGAAATGAAGCGCGGTTTATTTTAATGCAAACGAGACAAAAGACACAAAAGAAGGGAAATGACCTAATTTTCAATGGAATTTCGTGCATATGTTCCACTCCTTTACAAATTCCATTATAAATTAGTTCATTTCTGTTGTCTTTATGAGAATGGTCAATTGTAGGTGGTGTTCGTGGTTCCTTTCACTTATTTCATTTCAATGGCAGTGTGAGTGAAAGTAGTGAACGGAACGAAGCGAGAATGAAATAAGTGAAAGAAAGAACCACGAACCCTTCTTTTTCTCTTCGTTCAGTTAATTCGTGCGCTTCTTACAATTAACTGAACAAAGAGAACAAGAAGGAACCACCCAAGAACTAGATGAGAGAGGAATGAAGAGAACCGTGTGTTGGTTTTAATTAATTACAACGCAATGAAATGAGGCGTGAATTAATTTAAAGAAAACACACGGTGAACGAAATGGAACCAGGATCTGACAGTGTAAACGAAGTGGAATGAATGGAACGTAGGAGGAACGGGTGGTGGAGGAGCGGTTAACTGGATAGGTGGTTGGGTTCCTTGTTGTGTTGTAATTGAAATAAACAAAGATAATGGAATGGAGCGAAGAGAAATGAAGCATGCTTTGTTTATTTCACTTACACCACACCACGGTTCCTTGTTTTGTTTTATTTCAATGAACCACGCTTCCATTACGTTTCTCTTCACTTCATTGTGTTCATTGAAATAAAGTAAACAAGGAACCACACTTTATTATTAGAAGAACGAAGTGTAGTGGAAAAGAACCCAATTTTAACTAAAGGAAACAAATGAACACAATGCAATGTAATGAAGCGTGGTTCTTTGTTTCCTTTATTTTAAAATTAGCTCTTTTCCCTCTTCCTAAAGTTGTATATGAGGTGTGTTTTCTTTGTGTTTAATTTAAATAAACCGTGCTTCGTTCTTCCTGTCACTCCATTACGTTTATTTAAATTAAGCACAACACACCTCTTATACACCTATAGGAAGATCACAGTGTAAGATTATTAGAAGATTAGAGAAGCGAAAAGAACCAAATTAAAGGAAATAAACACAAGGAACGCGTGGTTTATTTTATTTAATTTGCGTTCTTTTCCCGTGTGTTGTTTTCTTTCAATTAAACCACGCCTCGCTTCTTTCTCTTTCGCTGCGTTGTGTTTAATTGAACAGAAATAAAACACACGGAGTTCTTCTAATCTTCTAATATACACCTAAGTCATAATGGGTGGTTCCTTCTTTTCCCCTTGTTCCACCTAATTTAATTGTAATGTAATGGGAATGAAAGCACGAATTAAATTAGTGTGGAAAAAGGAGGAAAAGGAACCACACCACGAATCCACTACTTGTTTCGTTCCGTTGTGGCTAAATTAAATAAACACGCGCTTCTCTTCATTCGCTTGTTTTATTTAATTTAACCACACCAGGAACTACACCATCAGGAATCCTTCTACCTTTGTACCTATTCCCAAAGTTCCCGAAGGCCGGTGTGTTTTATTTAAATGAAAAGAACCGCGCTTCGTTCGTTCCTCACTGCCATTGCGTTCTCTTCATTTAAACATAACACACCTAATTTAATATCAGGAGTTACCATTAATATTGACCAGGCATAGGTGTTCGTGTGTCTTTATTTTAATTAATCGTGCTTCCACTTCATTCACGCTCTCTTCATTTCATTCTCGCTCGGCTCACTCGTTCCATTACATAAAATTAAACAAAGGACACACTTTACCTTTAATCACCAGGCTGTTACCAAATGCTTCTAATGGTAAGTGGTGAAGTTACAGGAGATTTCGTTCGTGCTTCGTTCAATTAAAACACGCATTTCATTCATTCTTCATTCCATTTGTTTTAAATTAAACAAAGAACTCTCTTCATCGGTTAATCTACTGTAGGCTGACATTATATTCTAGGTCTAATCTTATAGAAGGAATCCCATTATATCTCCAGCTCTTGGATGTAATCATTAAAGGCTAAGTCATCCCTTCCCACTCCGTTCCTTTCCGTTACGTTGCGTTCAGTTCCTTTCACTTCTCTTCACTCATCTCTCTGTCTCGTGCCTTCATTCCTTTCTTTCTCTCTCTTTTCACGCTTCCGTTCCCTCCGCTCACTTCATTGTAAAAGAAGAGAAAGAAAAGGAAGGCACGACTCAATTTCCAAGAAACGTAATGGATGATCCCGTTGTAGGTGTAATGTTGAATGTAATAAACCATGCGTCTTTCGTTTAATTCAATGTAACGAAGCGTGCGTCCTTCTTCACTCCCCTTACCTTCGTTTCATTTCATTAAAGGCAACCGCTGTGCTTTATTCATACAACATTAGACCTACATTCCACCCTTCTCGTCGGGTCATATTTCGTTCACGCTTCTCTTCTTTCACGCACTCACTCCGTTCATTTGTAAAGAAGAGACACGTTCACTTCATATTTATAATCTACAACTAAATTTCCAAGGTGATGAGTGGTGGAAGTGAAATGAAACGAACGGCGCTTCCATTGCGTTCATTTCTTTCACTTAACCACTCATCTCATAAGGATATAGGTGTTTCTATAGGTTGAAAATGTTCATTTCGTTCATGTTCCGTTCCCTTTTCTTTCTCGCTTCACTGTCGCTCATTGAAAAGAAAGGAACGGAACACTCACTTCACTTCCTCGTCATCCAAGATTTCGTGTTTCGTTCGCATGCTTCAATTAATTAAACACGCGCTCTCTTCTCTCCGTTTCGTTTACTTGTTTTAATTAAATAAACCATGCTCTCTTCACACTACATTATAACACCTTGGAAAAAGCATATGAACAAAAGGAACACTCACTTCTTTCGTTTCGTTTAATTTAATCACGCTTCCATTCTATTCCATTGTATTAAATTAACCGTGCACTCACTCCGTTCCCTTTATACACCTAATATTATAAGGGTTCTTGGTTGTAAATGGTCAATTGTCGTTTCGTTCCTCATTTGTTTCGTTAAATTCGTGCTTTCGTTCCACATTCGTTCCTCTACATTACAATTAAACAAAGACAAATGATTCACTTCACTGTCATCACTCCTCATTTCGGCTCCCACTCCGTTCCATTTCGTTCGTGTGTCTTGTTTAAATTAATTCACGCACTTCCTCACTTCTTCGGTTCGTTTGTAATTAATTAAAACTCACCACACTTTCTTCATTACACTTACAACAGCTCCAAGTCAACAGCCGCTCCGTTTCACTTCATTCCAGTGGATAATGCGTGGTTCCTTCCTCATCAGTCACTCACTCATAATACACTTTCATTCTGTTCCACTTCCTCGTTTCGTTCGTCTTTCCTTAAGTTAAATAAATTAAAGCACGCACTCTCTTCTTTCGTTTGTCTTTAATTAAATTAACTTAAGGAAACACTCTCACCACCAGGAAATTAAGGTTGTAATCTCTAGTTCTATAATGGTAGTTCCCGAAGGTTGGTTCCGTTTCATTGCATTTCGTTACGTTCATCTCTCACTACATTTCGTTCTTCTCTAACACTCATTTCATTCACTCATCCTCAAGTCAACAGGGGACAGAGGGAAAGTTCTTTGTTCTATTCGTTTCAATTAATTTCAAATGAATATGCGAGAATTAAGCGAAACGAATGAACAAAGGACAAAAGAACTAAATAAAAATAAACAAAACAGGCACGCGTCTCCTTGTCCTTTATTTGTTTAGTTTTTATTTAGGTCTTTTGGCACTTTCACCTCTGGATCTAGGATATAATCATTAATTTCCTGGGTGTTGTGTTCTATTTAAATGTAAACGAACACGCATTCCTTTGTCATTTGTTTCGTTTAATTTAAATAAAACACACCACGGAACCCCTAAGATTGTAGGTGTAATGGCATTTAACTCTTAGTGACAGAGGAATAGGTGGAAAGGGTTCGGTGGTTCCCAAAGGCTGTAATCTACTGTAGGTTCAACTGTCAAGAAACCGTACGTTCGTTCACTTGTTTGTTTTATTTAAATGAAACAGAGCATGCGTT
>CAJNJA010005668.1:0-14491 GCA_905231915.1 Symbiodinium necroappetens
GGGTCCAGGCACCCTAGCAAAGGGTGGGTACGGCCTAAGCAGGCCGGGTGGGAATTTAGGGTTTAGGGGTTTAGGGTTTAGGGCTAGGGGTTTAGGGGTTTGGGGCTTTAGGGGTTAGGGTTTAGGGGTTTAGGGGTTTGGGGGTTTAGGGGTTTAGGGTTTAGGGGGGCCTAACTAACGGATTGCGCTTAAAAAGGCTTTTTTAAAAAGGGCTCTATAAGGGTTTAGGAACGTTTTGTTTGTAGGATTTGGTATACTGGCCTTAGCCATTACAATGGAGCTTTGGGGGTATGTTGTAGCGAAGAAATACGTGGACTCAAAGGGGGATACTATTCTTCATGTCTCAAGCCTCCATACATACTTGTACTCTGAGGATAGACTCTAAACCCATAAACTGCTAAACCCTACACCCCTAAACCCTACACCCTAAACTGTTAAACCCTACACCCCTAAACCCTACACCCTAAACTGCTAAACCCTACACCCCTAAACCCTACACCCTAAACTGTTTAGACATGAACGCGCTCTCCGGCTTCCGGCTGAGGATTAGATGCGCGGGGCTCCAAGCTTAAGATGTAGCGCTTCAGGGCTTTCCTTAACCCCACATCTACCTACCTCTTTATAAGGACTTATACCAAGAAATCATAAAAACGAGCCCGAAAAAGGTAGGTTCTTTAAACTTTAGGGTCCAGGTAGGGGTAGGTTTAAGGTTTCGGTTTCAAGGTTGAAGCGTCTAAGGTCGACCTGGACTCCAAAAGTGTGTAGAAGAATAGCAGTTCTTCTAGGGGTTGCCCTAAGATTCCATGTACCCAAATATCATATACTTTGGCCCCCAAAGTACCTATATAGGGACTACTTTAAGGCCAAAGTATATACTAGTTCGGTACATGGACGCTTAGGGTTGGGCCATTCTGTTACCTGCGTTTGGTGGTTTAGTAATGTAGGTAGGGTTTGACGGTGGAATGTTTTTGGTCTAGGGCTCAAGGCTTGGGCTTGTTTACAATTCTAGGGTTCAAGAGCGCTGGTGTAGGGCTTGAATGCATTGTGTAGGTTTGCTTTTGGGAGAACCGGTGAGAAGTCTGGTGGTTAGCCTTGGCCGGTTCTATGCCACTTGAAAGGAGTCTAACGATGAAAAACGACCCCCTCGCCCCTGGATAATACAAAAGCCTATAAGCCCTAACCCAAATTCAATCTGTATAAGCTGCGAAAGCGAGCCTACAACCAATAGCCACGCTACACAAGAGATGTATGTGTGTGCGTGTGGGTTTTCATGTAGGTATATATCGACTTTAGACTTTACCCATAGGCCCCTAAGTAGTTCCTGTTTATGGTTTATGTTCGGGTTCAGGGTCTAGGGGTTTTAGGGTTTAGGGTTTAGTGTTTTAGGGTTTTAGCGTTTAGGGTTTAGGGTTTTGGGTTTTGGGTTCACGTTTAGAATCCTATAAGCTAATCCCAAAAAGGAACTATACTTAGGGGCCTAGGGGTGTGGGTAGTTCTCTAAATGAGGGTCTTGTTGGGTTCTACTATATGGGGGACCTAAACAGGGGGCCCCAATCTGGAGAATAGGGGTAGAGCATCGTTTCTGAGGTCTCTCTGGCAAACTCCAACGGCCCGTCACAGGCGGAGCCGGAGAGGTGCTCAAGCAGGTCTTAAGCATTCCTTCCCCCCCTCTCTTCCTATTTGGGCTTTTTGAGGTTTAGGGTTTAGGGTTTAGGGCTAGGGTTTTGAGGCGTTCTATCTGCATAAATTAAGATACGGTTCTGCACAGGGATCTTGTAAGGTTCGATAAGGGTTGGAGGCTGAGGGGTTGGAGTGGATGGGGAACTTTGGTACGGGTTCTTGAGCTGCGGGGCTGTAACGGGAAATGGGACTGTACCTAGGCGCGGACATCTTAGATAATGCTTGTCTTGACGTAGAGGTTTGTACTTGCATGGCACAGCTCTATAGGGCTAGAACATGGCTAAGGAATGTTTAGGATGATCTACCACCAATCACTTCGGGCAGTGTTACAGACATTTCTATTAAGGACTATGACTGAGTGCATTGCTACTAGTTATTCAGATGCCTTCATTTTCTAGCCACACACTTTGAACTGTGAAACTCCCCTTAGATCGGAGGATTTGAGGAGGGAAAGATTTACACAGCTGAGGAACGAAGCTTTACAGAAGGGTCACGACAACCGCGATTCCTCGGCTGGCCGTCCCAGCTGTACGAGGGACTTGGTCGGCAGAGATGTGGCGGGCGGGCCCAGAGCTTGCGAAGAGTAACAGTGCCGGTGGTCAGAGAAAAGACGGGCAAACCGAGCAACCAGACGATGACGACTAAATCCTAAACTGGAAAGCTCTAAACCCTGAACCCTGCCTAAACTACAAACTCTAAGCCCAGAAGACCAAAGCTGTGAGTTCAACACCCTGTAAACCTTAATCCCCCGCCCCCGAGTCTCAGGACATTCCTAAACCCTAAGGCTCTAAGTCCTGGCAAGCAAGCAAGCAGGCAAGCAAGCAGGCAGCAATAAAGCCTCGTGACAACGCTGCCTGTGTCTGTTCGAGGTAAGCTAAAGAGCACATATAGATACCATTGAAAATAGAAGCACAGTTGGACTAACATCTATGTAACCCTATGCTTCCAGGGACCTTATTGTTGGGTCCTTAATGGGGCCTAAGGCCCTAACTATCAGGTCCTTGGAAGCATAGGGAAAAATGCATCCTGAAGAAGCAGACAAGTTACATACCCGCGCAGCCGCTAAAGAGGGGTTGTTAGGGGTGATACAATGCCAATGGGCAAGCAGAGCCCTGAACCTGATAATTAGGGTTTAGGGCTTAGGGAAAATATTTAATTAGAATAACCCGGAGCCCAAAACACCAGCCGTAAGAAGGAACCCTACAGTGCAGGTTCTTGGTGTCGTTACCCATAGGCCCCTAAGAAGTTCCTTATTGTGGTTCCTATTTAGAACCCTATAAAGTACTCCCAAAAAAGGAACTACTTAGGGGCCTATGGGTAGCAATGAATCAGTGCAAGAACACTTTGTTGCCACTCCGGGCATTTACCTGCATTTGGGAAGTTCTCTAAATTCGGGTCCCTTTAAGGGTCCCTTTTACCCTAAACCCTAAACTGTATTGGGGACCGAGAAAGGGACCCAAAGTTAAAGAACTACCCATGTCTGCATTCAGCCCCAGCACCGGAACCCAGAACCGAACCCATACATCCTGGGTTCAGGGGTTAGGGCTTTAGGGTTTAGGGGTTTAGGGTTTAGGGTTTAGGGGTTTAGGGTTTGGGGGTTGGGGCTTCATGTGTTCGGGCTTTAGCCTGTAGGGCTTCAGGTTTCGGATCTATTTCTGACCACCTGGCAGCTAAAAACTTTTGTGACCTGCTACACGCTGGTAGGGTCTAGGGTGTCGGGTTTACGCTTTAGAGCAGTGGGCAAACTTCTGACAGACGATCACACGGCCTCGGCCACCTCTCCTCCTGCGTTTGCTCAGGGGACTATGGGATTCTCATTTCGATGCCCACAATCATGGCACGTATAACTTAGAACGCCCGAATTAGAACCGACTAGGAACCTGATCCTTCATCCTCAGTCCCTAACCCCCCAGGTACCTACTATATAGGGAACTAGAGCCCCTAGGGCCCTATATAGGAGGTACCTGGAGGGTTAGGGAGTCACAGGATGTTCTCCGATATCCAAGAATCCCTGGAGGCCCAGAGTCCTGCCAGTGCCGCGAGTAATTACCCATAGGCTCCATAGTAGTTCCTTTTTTGGGGCTTATAGTTAGAATTCTATAGGGTAATCCCAAAAAGGAACTACTATGGAGCCTAGGGGTAAGGGTTCTTAAACTCAGGTTCCCAGATTAAGCGTGCAGGGCTCATGGCTTAGGTATTCAAGCTTCCGAAATGCATGTTGGGCTAGGTTTAGGGTTTAGGGTTTAGTTTAGGGTTTAGGGCTACAGGATCCATCTTTGGCTTGGCCCAAATATCCAAGCCGCCGAACGGCTTGCTGATGTGTTAGACAAGCTGAGGGTGTTCGCGGAACGACTAGATCAGAAACGTCACAGGCCAAGACCCTGTCTCAAGACCCTGAAAGATAAACCCTGAACCCTATGCAGCCAGTCTCCTTGGAGCTTGCGGATTCATGGCTTCGGTTTTCACCAAGTTTTCTTTAGGGCTCTCAAAAGAAAATATACTATATTCAGTCACCCTAAACCCTAAACCCCAAACCCTAAACCCATACTCAATCGAACCATAGCGGTCGGAAAAGTGATGAGGCCTCGACATTACAACCATTTAGGTGCTTCTCCGTCTGCTGGATCCGTGTGCGGCCTGGGAAAGCCTAACCCTAAAGTCTAACGCCGAAGCTCTAACAGTGATAACAGTAGCAATAAGAATGATGCTGGTAATGTGAACAATAATAGTAAAAAGTACGAAGAAATCCTAAGGAACAGCATTGGTGATGCATGAACCCTGTTGCCCCTGCCCTCAACCTGACATGGGGGTTTCCGAAAATAGGGGACCCTAGTATAGTACCCTAAACTCCCTAAATAGTAGGATCCTTATTATAAGAACACCAGAATAAGGTCCCCCCCCCCGTTTGCGGAAACTCCCACATACTCCGAGATCCGAAGTCCCCGGCATGTAGGGCTCAGGGTTTAGGGCTCAGGGTTGAGGGTTGAGGGTTCAGGGTTCAGGGTGTTGCAGGCTCAGGGGTTTTAGGGTTTAAGGTTCAGGGTTCAGGGTTTAGGGCTCCGTGTTTTGGGTTTAGGAGCAGGGTTTAGGACTTAGAGTTAGAGCCTGCCACAAAAAAGATTGTAGTTCGAACATCCTCACCCTACAGATCAGGATTTTTTGGGCCGTCCTGCCCCTTGCCCCTGTGATCTACCCGAACCGACGGCAGGGAACAAGAACAGGGACAACAAAAATGGTAGCACCAATGACAACTCTTGTCGTTTACTGCTTAAGTGACCGGGTTTCACAATGTGGAGGCCTGTGAAATGATTTGGAATTATGTACACATCGGCACTTCAGGGATTTTTTACGGGATTCCTTGGCGGGGCACTCTGGTAATTGTGGCCACCCCGGCATTCTCTGGGATGGGGTGCCGGGAGAGCGGGCGAGGAGTAGACCGGATAGCAGCTGAATTTGAAATCCTATCACAACACATCACACCCCACACCGAGGGCGAGAAAACCCTACTGAACCGAAAACCTCCCGACAAAAGCAAACAACAAGCACAATAAAGAACACATGACGCCAACAGGCCTTAACCAAACCACTGTAAACCAGATAAGACCTAGCCCGTGTCTCCTTCATCTGCGACCTTCGTCTCCGCATGTTTGCCTTGCATGTCGCGGCGGAGAATCTGCGGCAGAAATCGGAACTCCTGGATCCAAAGAGCGAATCGACTTTCGGGTTTAGGGTTTAGGGTTTAAGTTTGGGATTTCGTAAGGGTTGTCCGAAGGTCGCAAAGTCATGTTCAGCAGGGTTCTTACGAGGCTTCTAAAGGCATTTGCACAGGTGATTGAAAGCTCTCTTTCCAAGAAGTTGGTGTATCCGACATGACCAGCTATCTGGGCTCTAGTGAAGGAAGCTATGAAGGAAGCTAGTTTACTAAACCCTAAACCCTAAACTATGTAGCTTACAACATGCTGGCCGCCGGCCTATTTCCTTTTCTACAAAACCTCATCTTGGAATCTTAGGTGAAGCTCCTCATGAATAACCGCTAGCAACAACTACACAAACCTGAGAAACGATCAATTCCTCATAGCTTCATGGAGCCCTGAACCCCAAACCCTAAACCCCTTGGTAGCCATCGGCGGCGGCTTCTTCGCGGCATACTGCCTGCACAGTGCTCTCTGTAGCACCCCGTCGAAGGCAACCTCTGATTCCTTCTCCCAATGTAGGGGTCTTAGGACAGGATTTCGGGTTCAGGGCTTAGGGTTAGCGGCGATATTAGAACAGGATTTCGCGGTATATTATAACCGTAAGTTATATCGAGGAACCTGATGGAATAGTATTGGCACAGTAACTATTATGTAGGTATTGAGGCTTCTGTATTAGGGTTTAGAGTCTGCAGCTGGGCGGACCTGACTGCTGTCTCCGGCACCAGTACGACGTACCACCCGTCATGCCACGTCCTGCTGTCGAACTGCCCCTTCCAGGTCTCTAGTTTGCTTCTCGAAGTCCTTCTGGTGCTTCTTTTCTCTCGGACAACTGTAGCACGAACCTGAAATGCTAAAGCCTAACACTAGGTCCCTAAAGACCATGCATGTCATGGGTTCAGGAACCGAATTAAATTGTACTCATTATGGCCTAACACCCCAAACCCTAAGGCTCCATGTACCCATATAGTATATACTTAGATACTAAAGTACCTATATAGGAACCCCTTTAAGGCCTAAGTATATACTATCTTGGTACATGGAGCCCTTGGGAAACCCTAAGACTAGGCCTCCACTACCGAGTGCTCTGGGCGAGTCTGGCCAGCGCCTGACTTCTTCTCGCCTTGCCAAGTTCCCACTAAGGGTTTATAAGGGTTTAGGGTTTAGGATTTAGGGGTTTAGGGGTTTAGGGGTTTAGGGTTTAGTACGACTTTCCTGAATCCAAGCACCTAATTAGCTGGTCTTCGACCGCCCTAAACCCAAAGACACCGAAGGGTCTATCGCAGGGTTCCATGGAGGGTTGCTAAAAAAGGGATACAAAGCTTCAGAAGGGTTAGGATAAGCCTTAAACCTATAAGCCCAAGATTTACACCGTTTCTCTAGTGGGAAAAGCCGACCTCTGGGCCTACCCTATGAGCCCTACACCCTTAAACCCTAAACCCTATGAGCCCTACACCCTTAAAGCCTAAACCCCCTACAGGCAAGAGATCAGGACACTTAGCCCTTATAAACTCTCAACCCTTAAACCCCAAACCCTACACCGCTACACCCCTAAACCCTAAACCCCTACAGGCAAAAGATCAGGAACCAAACGCCAAGTCCCACAGACCCGAAGCCCCATAGGCTCACAGCCCTGCACTCCTAGATCTCGAAGCCCAAACCTCAAACCTGGGTTCAGGGTTGGGTTTAAGGTCTAAAATAATCCATAGGGTTGATGGGTAAACCCGGTTTAGGGTGTAGGGTTGATAATAGTGCGTACGGTTTTTGGGTCTAACCCTTCGCCGCAAAGCCGCAACCCTAAACCCCAACCTTGCCTCCACATGCAGTGACCAATGAGCGAGATGGGCGTCTTCCTGCAGAATTGCCTTCACCTCGTTGACCATACCTGGGTCGAAGCTTTTGTTGTTATTCGAGACCCCAGAAGCACCCAAAAACAAACACCATATGGTTGGGATGTCACATATAATCCCCTTTCAAGTAAGCCAATAAGGTGGGCGTCTCCCATCTAAAAGCCTATGGTTTGGGTGCTTCATTGGCTCCTGAGTTGTGGCCACACTAAACTTTCACGGTTAGTAAGGACTTTGCGCGCATACAACAGATTCTACAGGGTCTTATAGGTGCTTAGATGTTTTTGGGGTTTGGGCTTCAACTTTTGGGGCGTCGGGTTCAAGGTCTATGACCCCTGTGCTAAGCCCTGAACCCTAAACCATTCTGCAGAGCCACGGTTTAGGGTTTAGAGTTTAGGGTTTAGGGTTTAGGGTTTCGAGTTTAGGGCTTTGGCCTGTGCTTGCTGTACAATTCGGGCACGGCACCCTCGGGTCCACAGACGAAGACCGTGACAAGCCCGTCAGTGGCACAGCTCTTGCCCAGCTCAGCCTCAGAACTTCTTTAGGATTTAGGGTTTAGGGTCACGGTTTAGGGTTTAGGGTTCAGAACTCAGTGTTTTGGCTCTGCAATTTCGGTTTGGGGCTCACCTGAAGCGCGGCGAAGCCCCTACGAAGGGATCTTTAAACAGATATATTATTAAAACAATGAACAGTTAAACAAGCGAACAAACTAGACGACGATTATCCCGAAAGCAAGCACAGCAATGATTCTGTGAGTGACATGTGCGTTTAGCAACGTGTTGGGGATATATGTGCAGGCAGACAACTGCATAGTGCAAGTGGTGCAAGCAGTGCAAGTAGTGTTTTTAGTGTAAGTAGTATAAGTACTGTAAATACCCATAGGCCCCTACGTAGTTCCTTTTGGGATTACCTTATAGGATTCTAGATATAATCCCCAAAAAGGAACTACTTAGGGGCCTATGAGTAGTGTAAGTACCCTAAGGCTCCATGTACCCATATAGTACATATTTAGATACTCAAGTACCTATATAGGAACCCCTTTAAGGCCTAAGTATATACTATATAGGTACATGGAGCCGTGGGGGTAGTGTTGTACACATCGTTTTGACCTCCGCTCAGACTCTGGCATGGGCAGAGCTATCGGGAAATGCCAGCAGAGCAACGTTTGCGTGGTACACGGTTTAGGGTTTAGGGGTTAGGGTTTAGGGGTTAGGGTTTAGGGTATTTGGCATCGTGCTTGTGTGACTCCTTCTAGTAGCTTCACAGCCCGGGGTAGGTGCGACCACTATTATGATTATGATTATTATTATTACTACTACTACTACTATTGTTATTAATATTTTCATTATTGTTACTATTAGTATTATTACAGCGACTACAGCTACTACTGCCCCTGAGGTACATAGGTGCTTCAAAAAACCTCAACCTTAAGACCCTGATCCCTGATCCCCTATGCCCTCACCCCTTAAGCCCGAAAAAAACGAGCCCGAAAACCTAAAAATCTAACACCTAAACTCCTATAGTAGCCTCCCAGCACCACTTAAGGAACACTTTGGCTCCTGGAAGCTACGAACAGGCCCTAAAAAATGAACCCTAAGCCCTAAACCCTGAACCCTAAACCCCTACACACCCTAAGCCCTAAGCCCTAAGCCCTGAACCCTAAGCCCCTACGAACTCTACGCCCTAAACCCTGAACCCGAAACCCCTAAACCCTAAACCCTAACCCTAAACCCTAAACTAAACCCTAAACCCTTAACCCCCAAACCCGAAACCAAACCCTAAACCCTTAACCCCCAAACCCTAAAGCCTAAACTAAGCCCTAAACCCTTAGCCCCCAAACCCTAAACCCTTAACCCCCAAACCCTAAAGCCTAAACTAAGCCCTAAACTCTTAGCCCCCAAACCCTAAACCCTAAACTAAGCCCTAAACCCTTAACCCCCAAACCCTAAACCCTAAACTAAGCCCTAAACCCTTAAGCCCCAAACCCAAAACCCTAAACTAAGCCCAAACCCCTAAACCCCCCCAAAACCCACAACCCTAAACTAAGCCCTAACCCCTAACCCCCCAAACCCAAAACCCTAAAACTAAGCCCTAAACCCTTAACCCCTAAACCCTAACCTGACCCCCAAACCCTAAACCCTATACTAAGCCCTAAACCCCTAACCCCTAAACCCTAAAGCCTAAACCCCAAACCCTAAACTAAACCCTAATCCCTAAACTAACCCCGTAGATCCCTTTAAGGACCCCTTTGGAACCCCTGAACCCCAGAACCTTCGCCGAGTGGCGAGCCAGGCCTGCAAATCCGTTGATCCCCGCTGCGCCTTCTCCGACGTATGCTTCGGGGGTTTATAGGGTTTTATAAAATTTTTATAGGGTTTTATAAAGTTTAATTGGGTTTTATAGAGTTTATAGGGCTTAAAGGGTTTATAGGGTTTATAGGGCTTATAGTGTTTCTAGGGTTTATAAGGGTTGTGGGGTTTAGGGCTTTGGGTTCTGGGATTTTGGGTTTTGGGGTTTTGGGGTTGTGGGGTTTTGGGTTTTAGGGTTGTGGGTTTAGGGCTTTGGGTTTTGGGGTTTGGGGCTTAGGGCTTATAGGGTTTTGGGATTTGGGGTTTAGGTCTTTGGGGTTGGGGTTTAGGGTTGTGGGTTTATAGGGCCTGGTTTTGGGGTTTAGGGGTTCAGGATGTAGCAGTTTAGGTCTTTAGGGTTTATAGGGTGTAGGAGGGTTCAGGCTTTAGGCTTTGCAGCTTAGGGCTAGGGTTTAGATAGGTTCAGGGTTTAGGACGTCTGGGAGCTTAGGGTTTAGGGCTTCGGGGGGAGGGGGGAGGGTATATCCCAACAGCTTGAAGCATCATTATAGACACCAACTCAAGGACATGTTTTTGAATGTTCGAAGTTCGAGAGTTTGATAGCATACACAGGTATTCGTACCTTTGCGTTATCTAGCTTCAGAGACAGAGAGAGATCTACATAATCGCCTTTGTATATATAGTGAGAGAGATATATACACATACACATACACATACACATACATATGCATATGCATATGCATATGCATATACATATACATATAAATATACATATACACATACATATACATATACTTGTCATATACATATACATATACATATTCATATTCATATACATATACACACATACTGTTAAATATTATGCATATATATATATGTATAGAGAGAGAGTGCGTGTGCGTGTGTGTGTGTGTGCGTGTGTTCTTAGATCCAGAATGAGATGGCAAGTAAATGCATACTCGGAGTCATGTCCCATGCAAAAACTGCCAACGTAGCAACTTCTTTAGGTGTTTTGTGGGCTTCTGGCAGCTACCCATAGGCCCCTAAGTAGTTCCGTCTTGTGGATTATATTTAGCATCCTATAAGGTACTCCCAAAAAGGAACTACTTAGGGGCGTATGGCCTAGCAGCTAGTCTAGCACTTAGGCTACAGGGTTTAGGGTTTAGGGTTCTATCAGGGATTGAAGCGGTGTTGTAGAAGAAAAGCGGGAGGGCTCACAAAGCGAAATAGCCTGAACAAGGTGTTCACGCAACGGAAAAAGGAAGTGTGGTTGAAGCGTGTGTTAGCTTGTGTCGTTCATTTAGACGGGGCGGAGTAGAAGAAGGATCTTCGGGGACCTAGAAGACCTAGACTAAGCCCTGATATCGGAGTTTATGTTGGGGCCCACTCGATTTCGAAACTCCCTTGTCCCAAATACCAATTTCCGCATATGATGCGGCTGCTAAACGCAAAAAACCGCTTTCAATTCTGGGTGGGGCAACAAGTTTAGGGTCAACTCAAGCTTTCTGGTCGCAGCATGTTGCCACAATCCGTATCTTCAACCCGCAATGATCCCGAAACCCTACAGTTTAGGGTCAAACCCAATGAACAGGTCCCTGCTGCTTAGGGTGAGAATGCCTCGAAGCCCAAAGCTCTACGCGCAGACCCCCGAACACGGCACCCTGAACGCTCCAAGCACAGACTGAGCGTGCCTGCAAAGGAAGTGAGTTGACGTCTCCAGCTGCCTTCAAAATGCAAAAACAAGTGTTGCCGGGATGGATAGGGTTTAGGGTTAAGGGTTTAGGGTTTAGGGGTAACGACTCGTGGCTCCAAGTGCCCAGTAAGTTGAGGGCTGTACTACGTGCGCGCGCGCGCGCCTGCGTGTATAGGAGTGTGTGCATTCGTCATCTGTCTCCGGTATCTTAGCATAGATAATCACCTACGCCCGCAGAAAGCCTTCCATGGTGATATGCAGCTGCCTACCTACATATGCATATCTAAGCTCTGCAATCCTGTATTTGTATTGGTTTTAAACCGTGTTCAACAAACCTTGGCTGGAGTACGACTCACGAATGATGTGTATGTGTATGTGCATGCAAGCATGTATCTGTATATCTGGTATTCTATGTACGAGGCATTTAGCATCCTTCTGAACTCTCCGGACAAGGATCTGACTTAGCCAGTGCAAGTGTAAATCCTTGCCTTGTTTAACAAACATTACGGTTTGGGTTCCCAAAGGCTCCATGTAGCCATATAGTATATACTTAGGCCACTTAGTAGGGTTCCTATATAGGTGCTTTAGGGTCTAAGTATATACTCTATGGGTACATGGAGCCTTTGGGGTTTGGGCTCATTTTCGATCCACCCCCTGGACTGTGTACCCATATTGGGATAACACGATGGAAACACTGTGAAAGTCAAAAGGCGCCGCAATCCAGCGTCTAGGCTAATCACAGAAGCACCCTCTAAAAGCCCTCGCAGGAATCCTTAAAGGAACCGTGGGAGACACTTGTCAATCCGTTTCAGGAAGCCTTTTCTCGGTAACCAGACCTTCCAATGTCCCTGATAATTCAGGAATATATGCCTTAAACAACTTAAACAGCACCCTTACAGACTTATAGAAACCCTTATAGATCCCTTTAAGGAACGCTAATTAAACGGTCTATGTATTCCTGAATTTAATCCTAGGGAGTTTGGAAGGTCTGGGTGGTTTCAGCTACCGAAGGACCGGCCTTGCCGCGCAGTTGCACGCAGCTTCGCGAACTTAAGCACTTCTCCAGGAAAGGCGCTGTATACCTGCAAATAGGGTTTAGGGGTTTAGGGTTTAGGGATTTAGGATTTGGGGTTTAGGGGGAGAGGCGCTGCATACCTGCTGCACCACACACTCAGCAAATCTCAGACCTGAACCGCCACAACGTCCGCGCAATTCCGAGTCATATAGATCTCTCTCTGACTCTCTCTCTCTCTCTCTCTCTCTCTGTCTCTTTATCTCCGCGGCTCCCTGACATTCTGATTCCCTCCCTCCCTCCCTCCCTCCCTCCCTCCCTCCCACCATCCCCAAAATATGTTACGGCACCCTTATTAAAAAGGACCCTTCGGAAGGGCCCCAAAATCAGAGAACTACCCACAGTTGCTTATGAATGGCTGTTGCTTTCGGCTGCTGAGGTTTGAAGCTTGGGGCTCAGGGCTTCCAGCCGATGCGGTCGAGATGTCAAGTTCAGGGGTAGAATTTAGGGCTTTAGGGTTCAGGGTTTAGGGTTCAGGGTTCAGGGTTTAGGGTTTAGGGTTCAGGGTTCAGGGTTGAGGGTTCAGGGTTTAGGGCGGGTAGAGTTCTAGGCTTCAGGGATTAAGGGGTTAAGGCTTGTTCTGGCAGGAGAACTCCAGAGGAGGGTTTCTAGCTTTGATTGTAAGAACCGATCACTTTGATCACGCTAGCCCGGGTTGGGATGGAACAAGGCAAGTGTCGAGCTCACTGCGCCTGCAGCATGTGGTGGGGCAACGGCGGCTTGGGACTTTAAACGTTTCATTCCAACATCACGTCCTCCACGATAGCTAAACCCCTAAACCCTAAACCCCTAAAGCCTAAACCCCTAAAGCCTAAACCCCTCTAGCAGGACGACAGCCTTCCTAGATCACACGGAGCAACTCGGCAGATCCCGTTGGGCTGCAGTAAATCCCCATAGGCTCCTAAGTAGTTCCTTTTTATGGTTTATATTTAGAATCCTATAAGGTAATCCCAAAAGGAACTACTTAGGGGCAAAGGGTCTTTTCTCAACATTGATTATGATCCTCCATATCATGGAGACTGAATACAGGAAGCTCTGGCTGGGCCTGCACTTTATCATAACGAGCATGCCCAGCCAGCACTTCCCGTAGCATAATCCCATAGGATCCTTAGTAGTTCCGTTTTGGGATTACCTTATAGGATTCTAAATATAAGCCACAAAGAGGAACTACTTAGGGGCCTATGGGTAATTTGTTTGATCGCCGTGACCGCAGCAAAGTTTGTACGCAGAAACGTCCCCCGATCCTGCAGCTGGCTGACCCAAAGGCTCCATGTACCTATATAGGGTTCCTTTAAGGGTTACTATAAGGTCGGTATAAGGGTTCCTTTAAGGGTTCTATAGGGTTTAGGGTTATAGTATATACTTAGGCCTTAAAAGGGGTTCCTATATAGGTACTTTAGTATCTAAGTATATACTATATGGGCACATGGAGCCTTAGGGTGAATCAACAACGGCCGCGTCGACATCCACAAAGACGGAGGTCGTTGGCAAAACCAGCCAACTTTGACGGCAGCGTGGTGAAACAAACCCTAAACCCTAAACCCTTAATCCTAAACCCTAAACCCTAACACGTCATCTGGGCGGCCTGGTCTGCAGCGCTCATAGTTCCAGGAGAACGTGGACTTGATCTTCCGCTTGATCCAATCGAAAAGCTCGAAACCTCACCTAGACAAGCAATGCCAACTAGTATAACATACAGAATCCCAACGTGAGTTTGATCTGCAACCCAGAAGGGAGTATGATTTTCATCTGCATTCCCCGACACCCCACTACCATAGCCTCTCCAGTGACTGCCATAGCTGCCATAGACTCTCCGACTGCCACAGGAATGACTGGAGTGGCCACGACCCCGGCCAGCACCGGCACCCAACATGGCCGACTGTGGGGCCTCAATGGAAATCCCAACCCGGAGAAGGCCCTTCATGAGCCGAAAATCGTCCGCGAAACTCGGGGCAGAGCCCTGCCACCAGAACAAGAAAGAACACCCTAAACCCCCAAAGCCCTATGCAAGCCCTTAGGAGCACCACCACTGGCGCACCTCAGCAAGGCTTCGCTGCGAAGAGCCCAGAAGAGGTCCACCTTTTCAATGGGTTTAGGGTTGAGGCTCGCGATCTCACCACTGCACCCCAGGAGCCCGAAGGGATGCTATGGGCTGCGATGGGCTTTAGGGTTGAGGGTTTACCCATAGGCTCCTAAGT
>CAJNJA010005669.1:0-17523 GCA_905231915.1 Symbiodinium necroappetens
CGAACCCCGGAGCTGAACCCTGAATTTGGGTTCCTTGTTAACCCAGGCCCATCCCCAAAATCTCAAGCTGTACCGGGGTTTAGGGTTCAGGGTTTAGCGAAGTTTAGGTTTTAGGGTTTAGGGCTGTAGGGTTTTAGGGTTTTAGGGTTTTAGGGTTTAGGGTTTTAGGGTTTTAGGGTTTAGGGCTTTAGGGGTTTAGGGTTCAGGGTTTTAGGGGTTAGGGCTTTAGGGGTTTAGGGTATCTCTTCGTCTGTTCGTCCTCGGAGCGAGCTGCCGGTGGCGGAGCCACCACCGGGCTGCAGGGCTCCTCCATACAATCTCGGCTTCAGGATTAGGGTTTAGGGTTTCCAAACCCTAAGACCCTAAAGTCCTAAAACACTTAAGCCCTAAACCCTAAACCCTAAAACCCTAAACCGAGGGTTTAGGATTCAGGTCACTGAGCTTGGAGGATTTTGCGGGGTTTGGGAGTTGGGGCTCCATGGGTTGGGGGCTTAAGCCTTTTTGGGGGATAGGCTTTAGGGGTTAGGGTTTAGGATTTACCTGGACCCTAAAGAACCTACCTTTTTAGGCCTCCTTCTTATGATTTCCTTAGATAGTGTCCTTAAGAAGGTAGGTCATTTAGGGTCCAGGTAGTGTTTAGGATTTAGGGTTGGGAGTTCAAGGTTTAGAGCTTAGGCTTCAGGTTTCAGGTTTTGGGGTTTGGGTTTTAGGGTTTAGGGCTTGAGTTTAGGGTTTAATGTGCTTTGTTGTCGGGTCTTATGGTGGGGTCTGAAGATAGAAATGTTGGAGGCTGTGATCGGGCGTTGTAAGGATTTTGTGGTTTCAGCTGGGGATGTCCCGTCGCGCCTGTTTAAGGTCTATTCAAGGGGCAGGACCTTACGATCTAGGGCATCTAGGGCTGTATGCAACGATCCGTTTTCTCTGTCTTCTCTGCAGCCCCCACATCCGGCTGCTCTAAGTTCATCTCGGCTAGTTACTAGTTCACACAAAAGCTTATTGGCATGTCTACCGGGCCACGTAGGGCCTACGTAGGGGTCGCCAGGCCGTCTATTTGGTCATGTTGGGGCCTACGTACAGGATGTCATATTTGCGGCCCTGGCTGAGTTGACCGGGCGGAAACCTTCCATCCCTGGATCCGAACTCCACTCCCTACACCCTAAACCCAAACCCTAGCAACACTAAACTGGCCCTAAACCCTACAAACCTTGTGTTTGAAGTTCACGCACAAACTTCCATAACAACAGACGGCGAGTTAAGCCATATTCGGGCTCAAAGTGCAAAGCTTTTTTGCACTCAGGGAGGTGACTTCAAGCCTTGTGAGGTATTGGGGCTAAGGGCCCGGGCCGCAGTCTCCAGTCGAGTTTCATAAGCCCATAAATCCTAAACCCTAAACCCTAAACCCTAATTCTTAAACCCTGAACCCTAAACCCTAAACCCTAATTCTTAAACCCTGAACCCTAAACCCTAAACCGCTCCTTGTTGGACTGAATCCAGGGCCGAATTCGATCCCTGGGACATCCACAGTTTCCCCAAAGCCCCAAACCGAGGCCCAAACAAAGGCAACAACGAATCCGTGCCCCGCTCCTGAAACGCGCTGGCATCTGCCATGACGGGGCTCATCGGGCTCGTCGGAGAGCCGCCCTCCTTGAAGGCGTTTAGGGTTTAGGGTCTAGGGCCTCCTTTCAGGATTCCTTTAAGGAGCTCCCTTTCAGGGTATCCCTTTACGGGCTCCTGTCATGTTGAGGTTGGGACGCCCACTAAAGGCTTGGGGGCTTCTGGCTGAAGGGCTCTAGGCTGCTATGAGGGTCGATTGTTGTTTTAATCGTTCCTGCAAGTCCGGGTTTAGGGTTCTTGGGTTTAGGGTTTAGAGTCTAGAGGTTTAGGGTGTAGGAGTTTAGGATAGAAGTCTGGAAACTGGGGGGGGGGTTCAAGTCTTGGAGCCTCACTAGCCCTTTGTAACAACCCCTTAAAAGCCAACCCTATGTAGCACCTGCAAACCCGAATAAACTTTATAAAGCCCTAATCCCCGATGAGTGGGCCTATCTTTACTCGGCTATCTGATCCGAGAACTGGCTCATATCTGGGCTGTTCTCTAAATTTGGATCCCTTTGAGGGTGCTCTACATTAAGGGTGTCGTACTACTTTGGAGACCAAAAAAGGGCCCTAATTTAGAGAACTGCCTACATCGCGCAAGGCATGTAAAGACCGGGGCCTCAGATCCCAATCACCGGAAGCTCAGACACCAAACACCTGCACAAAAAGCGAAAGGTCGCAACCTCCAAACGTAAATGTAAATGCCTAACCTTCGACCCTATAGAATGTATAACAAGCAAATCCTGTACAGTATATCCTACTCCCCCCCCCCCAATAATACCGCAAAACCTGAAACAGCCGACGCCCTCAAGAAGCAAAAATCCGGAATCCCTTCAGCAAAAATCCCCACAACAAGAACAGGAGCAGCAAAACCAGAAGAAACCAACAATAGACCAAACTGCATCGCAAACGCCTCTTGAACTGGCACTCCCGACCCAAGCCCTAGGCCTTATAGGCCCAAAACCCTAAACCCTTAAACCCTTAAACCTTTAAACCCCTGAACCCCTGAACCCTAAACCCTAAACCCTTAAACCCTAAAGCCCTGAACCCCTAAACCCTAAAGCCCCTGAACCCAGGGTTACCTCCTGCTGGATAGCCTGCTGTGCAACGGACGGCCCAGCTGCCGGAGCCTCGGGAATCGTATATGGGTCAGGTTTTAGGGTTTAGGGTTTGGGGCTTATAGGTTTTAGGGTTTAGGGTTTAGGGCTTCTAGGTTTTAGGGTTTAGGGTTTAGGGTTTCAGGTTTTAGGGTTAGGGTTTAGGGTTTAGGGTTTAGGGTTTAGGGTTTAGGGTTTAGGGTTTAGGGTTTATAGGGTTTAGGGTTTATAGGCTTTAGGGTCTTGAGTTCAGGAGGGCTTCGGCACGCTATATCCTGAACAGGCTAGGTTTTAGGGCCTCCAGGCCCTCCAAGGTACCTTTTCATCGATTCATTCGGGAAGTCCTCCGAAACGACCGCTAAATGCGATGGGTATCTGGGCTCCAGGTCGAGCGTCAAAGAAACCGTAAACCCTATTCCCCAAGCCCACGGCCACGTTGAAACTCTCGCCACGGAAGACCTCGGTAGTTCTTTTGGGTCTCTTGGGCCTTCACTTGGAGGCCCTTAGGGCTTGTCAGGCTTACGATTTACGATTTAATAGGATTCCTTTATTGGAGGGGGGGGGGAGAGTTTAGGGTTTTAAAGGGTTCGGGTCGATCGAAGGTTCGGGGCTTTTAGGGGTTAGAACTGAAGTTGAGGATTCAAAGTATTGGGCGATGGGCCTTTCATGGGGCTTGGTTTAGACACAGGGATGGGCCTGAGTTTGCGGGGAGTAAGACCTTGGGCGCTCCACCTGGGAGTTTAGGGGTTTAGGGTGTTTGGGAGCGTCTATCATAGGGTTTAGGGTTTCGGGGTTTAGGGGTTTGGGGGTTTAGGGTTTAGGGTTTAGGGTTCAGGGTTGCAAGCTCCTTGTCTGAGATTAGGACAGAATCGCCTTGTCAACTGCTCTGTTCCTCGGTGCCTGAGCCTGCTGCACTGGATACTCCCTTGGTGTGGGAAAGTCCCCTGTAGCCGCAGGTTTTCTTCGGGGGTTGAGGGCCCGAAAACCAAACCCCTAAACCCCAAACTACGATCGCGTTCAACAAAGCTTTTGTCGTCCTGAGGGTTGTGAATCCTTCTCTTGCCTGGTACGGTGTTCGTTCAAGTGTTGGTGTTGTGGCGTCGATTGCTTATAAAGTATGGGAAACTACAGGATACGATGTGGCTCTTCTTTTTCGCTAACTTGAGCAGGCGAAGTTGCAGGATGCAATCTTGTGCCTTCTTCAAATGGATTGGAAATCTAGAAAGTTGTAAGATACAGTGCCGTGGTTCCTCTAGCTTGCTTAGGAGGCATGTGGCTGTGCGAGGGCGCGGCAACTTGACAATCATGGCTCAAACGACCGACTGTGCCAAAAGCCTAGCAGTAATCCAACGAAGCCCGCGTAAAGCGCCTATAAACCACATTGAAACTGTGGGGCTGCATTTGTATTAGGCCCTAAACCCATGAACCCTGACCGGTTCTAGGGTTTGACTTCCCTAAACCGTAACGACTGAGGTCCAGGCCATGGGAACTGTGTCATGGCCGGGGACCACCTCACCGGAACAAAGCCCGAAAGCCGCAGGGTTCAGGATTCAGAAGGGTTTGGGGCTTTATAAAAAATAAGGTATATCCCAGACAAGATTCCATCCATCGAACGATTGTGACCATGCTATGCCCGAGCCTTCGTGGCTCGAAGCATGCACACGCTTGGAATTTAGGCCGCTGTTCGCAGGCGGGCTTCCAGCTGGAAGCTGAACGGCGAGTTGAGCACCGAGTCAAGTAGCTGAGCGTTGAGCTCTCGAACGACCGTAGAAAACCATCCGCATTCAGTTCCGGCATTCTCTCGGTAGCTGCTGCGACAACGGCTGCCCTTCCTCCACAGGTCACATCGAAGCTCTTGCAGACTTGCTTGACCCACGCACCGCACGCTTTACTACGTTCGACGAATCGAAGAACCACGAGCACGGTGCGATCTTCGGCAGCAATTTTTCGCGAGTAATAGTTTATGTCATTTATGGAGATATCGCAGTACACCGGGGTCTAGATACGTAGCACCCACGATGTCGGTGTAGGATTTGTGCCGTGAGATCTCGTCATCAACGACCAAGGAAGCACGTTTTGACCCAAAAATAAGGTTGACTGAAAATGCTAGAACAGCATAAACCCCAGGCTTTAATTCGGGTTTTAATGGGTTTACTACGATAGAGGCAAGGGTTTGGGCTTTGGGCGTGCCACCCAGAAACCTGAAAGTTCGAGGTGGCGTAGGGCTTAGGGTTTGGGGTTTAGGGTGTAGGGTTTCAGGGTTTATGGTTTAGGGTTTCAGGGTTTAGGGTTTCAGGGTTTAGGGTTTAGGGCTTAGGGTTTGGGGTTGGGGAATGCACTCCAAATCCCAAACCCTCGAGGTTTATGGTTTGGGGCTTGTGTTGCCCACTTGGGTTGTCACGTCAACGGCGTCGGTCGTAGCGCGTGCACCGACGGAAACCAAAGGGATTAGGTTTTCAGGGTTTGGAATTCAAAAGTTCAGATCAAGCTCTTCGATTTCGGATCCTCGCAAGGAGGAGCAAAAAGGACAGTATATAAGTATAAGGAAATCATAACAAGGAACCCTAAGAAGGTAGGTGACAACAGTAACTAGGGTCTATGCTGAGTTTTTCGGGTTTAGGGCTTCAGGATTGAATGGTTTAGGGCTTGGTGCTTAGGCCTCGAAGGTTCCGGCACTACGGCTGCAAGGATTTTTTCTAAAGCAACTTTGTAGGGGCTTGTCAACCAATGTGCCTCATTAAGAGGCAAGCAGGATGTGTGCCGTGGCCTCTTTCTCGCTCTCCTCCCGTTTTCTCAAAAATAGGGTCCCTTTTAGGCACCTCTTCATAAGGGTGCCGTACTATATTATATTGAGGATGCAAAAAGGGACCCTAATTTAGAGAACTACCCATTTGTCTTGCCCAAGCCGACCTTTTGCTTCAAATAGTCCGCCTTGCAAAGGGCTTAGTTCATGCGACAAACACCTCCGAACTTAGCAACGTGCTGTGTCGAGACCTCAAAGTCCCACTTAAGGCCGTCGGGCAGGGTGGAATCCACATTGATGTTAGGGCAAAGCAAATGGGTAGTTGTCCCTTTTAGGGTCCTTTTTAAGGGTGCCGTACTATATTAGGGACCTAACAAGGGACCCTAATTTAGAGAACTACCCAAATACATACAAAACGGAGAGGAGCTTAGGCTGCAGGGCAAAACGTATAAGAAGAACCTCATAGCACCCCCTGCATGCCATCATCTAAACCTTACCTTGTGGCGACGCGTATGAAGAAACCCTCATCGGCCCTGTCAACACCTCTCGTAAAGCTCTTACCCTCACAAAACCAACCAAAAAAACTTGCGTTTTAACGAGCCCCCGGCCCTAAACCTGAAATCCCAAATCACAAACCCTAAACCCTAAATCCTAAACTCTAAACCGATATTTCTTTTCACCCTAAGCCCTAAAGCCCTAAACCCCGACACCCTTCCTGGGAACAGGCCCTGGGCGGGCCTGCGCCGGTTCGTACATCTCCACCTATTTTCGGGGGCTTCTCCCTGCTTTCGGAAGGCCTAAACCCAAAACTAAACCCTAAACCCTAAACGTTAAACCCTAAACCCTACACCCTAAACCCTAAACCCCAAACCCCAAAACCCTAAATCCTAAACCCAAACCCTAAACCCGAATTGTGAAGCGGCTTGGGGGGTTGGGCGTTGGAGCTTTCCGGTTCAGGGCCTAGGGTTCGGGCTCCAGCTTTACACCAAATTCTGAGCCATGTTGCCTAGGAACTGCGCGGATCCATACGGGCTACAGGCTATATATAAAGAAATGGATTTACGAAGTTCGGGTTAAGGGATCTAGAGCTTTGCTTATAAGAATGTCCAGATAATTCGTCGGTCAGATTCTGTCAGAGCTTTCAGAAGCTCTCAGATATCGGGTTTATAGGGCTTAGGGCCTAAATTGCCTGTCGAACCCCCTGGAGACTCCCATCGAAAACTTTGAGCTGCGAACCCCCTTAGCCCCCAGACACTCCACCCCAAACCCATCAACCCTGAACCGAAAACCCTATAAACTATAAACCCTAAAGCCCCAATTCTGAAAATCATAACCCCTAAACCCCAAAACCCTAAACCAAAATCCCCAAAACCGATAACGAAAATAGGCTCTCGGCCTGAACACGTGGCCGCTTTGGAACTTGAGGCTTGGTCAAGAGCAACAGTATCGGGAATTCCGAAACTGTGTTCGGGTTTCGGGTTCAGGGTTTAGGGTTTATTTGGAGTCGGGAATTCCACAAAGGCCCGTTGGCCTTAGTCACCTGGAGTTTGGGTGGAGGTTTTGAGGTTTTGGAGGTCTGGGCTGCAGAAGTTATGCCTCTGTGTCCTTCATGTAAGCGTGTTGTTCTCTAGGCTGGGGTCTTTTTTGAGGTCTCCAGTGTAGTACGGCACCCTTATAAAGGAGCCCCAAAAGGACCCCAATTTAGAGAACGGCCCTAGAAACCCTCAACTTGGGTTTAGGTTTTAGGGCATTAGGATTCAGAGTTTAGGGCAGTGTCTACCCTGGCCCTTTTTTCAAAAACAGAACAACCCTAGACCCCGCATGGAGAAACCGAAATCCGAAGCCCGAAGTGCAGCCGGGAGCCGTAGAAGCCCTCCAAGCCCGAAGAAAAACCCTAAAATCGTGAAGGGTTTAGGGTTTAGGGTAAACCCTAGACCCTAAACCCCAGACCGTAAATTTCAAACACATTCGAAGCTGCGCCTCGATCCCAGAATCCGTCGACTCCACTTTCAACCCGTGAGGTGCGAGCCTGCCCAGCACGAACTGCGCTTGTAGAGTTTAGGGACCAGGCTCGCGATTAGTGTTCCACCGTTTTGGGCTTAGTCTAGGGTTGAGGGTTTCGGGTTTAGGGTTTAGCAGGGTTTTGGTTCAGGGTGATGACTAATTTCGGTGACTGGTGGTGCGGCTGCTGCTGCTGTTGCTGGTGCTGTTGCAGGTGCTGGGTGCAGCGCGCTGCTGCTGCCGCCGGTATTGAGCATGATTGGTTGGTCTTCTGCACGCCCGGGGTTTAGGGTTTAGGGTTTAGGTTAGGGTTTAGGGTTTAGGGTTTAGGGTTTAGGGTTTAGGGTTTAGGGTTTAGGGGTTAGCGTTTAGGGTTTAGGGTTCCCTGCCTTGTAGTACCACGCTACAGCATCTCACTCCCAAACCCAGGGCCCTCAACCTCAGCCCGACAAACCCGAAACCGCACTACCCCCCCAATACACACCTCAAAAAAGCCAAACGATGAAGCCCGAAAGCCTCTGAACCCCCAGAGACCTTTGAATCACCAAACTGCTGGGCAACCCGAACCAAAAAAGGGCACAACGCGTAACACGTCCAAAGCTTCTACAACCTCAAACCCTGAAGACCACACAAAAAGCCGACGCCCTGCAAAACCACATTGAGAGTCTTTCCGAAGCCCCTTTATCATCGTATCAAAACCCCAGGAAGTCCAGGCCTGATCTGGAGCTTCGCATTGTTCGGCACCCTTAGAAGCTGTGCCTCATCGACCTGGGATTCGGGGTTCAGAGCCGAAAGGCTTTTGGATTCAGGGCTTCAGGGCTTTTAGGGTTTTAGGGTTAAGGAGTTTGGGGTTTAGGGTTTAGGGCTTAGGGGTTTAAGGTTTAGGGGTTTGGGATTTTAGGGTTTAGGGTTTAGGGGTTTAGGGTTTAGGGTTTAGCGTTTTAGGGTTTAGGGGGGGGGCTCCAAGGCCAGGGGGCAGGGTCGAGGTTTAGAGCTTACGGGGAAAAAAGGTTGTGAAGGGTTTGGGTTTAGGGTGTCGAGGTTTAGTGCGTCTGGAGGGTTTGGGCTTATCTTCTAGAAAGGGCTCTTTACCAACTGCACGATCCATGTCTTTCTGTTGGAAGCCCTCCAAAAAAACACTCCTCTCAATCTTGTAGGCAGTGTCGGCGCGTCATAGAGCCACCCTTCTAGGTAAATGGGTCTAGCGTGCTTGGTTTATCCACATGTGGCCAGCCTTCCAAGCAGCGAATGCAGTTCACTGTCCGAAGGCAGACCAGTTGTCGATGCCATGGCCCGGTTTAGGGTTTAGGTTTTAGGGTTTAGGGTTTTAGGGTTTAGGGTTTAGGGTTTAGGACGGCGGTGCAGCTGCGAAGGCCAGATGGTCTTCGATGTGTTCGTCTCCTGCGGTGCACCGGTACGCACCCTAAGGGTCCATGTACTCATATAGTATATACATTGGCCTTAATGTAGTTCCTATTTAGGTACTTTAAGGCCCAACTATATCCCTAAACCCTAAACCCCAAACCCTGGGTACATGGAACCTTAGGGACATACCTTGAAGGCAGCATTGCCACATTCCTTGGAATCCAGGATCTCCCTCTGTAAATTAAACCCTTTGGCCTAGACCGAAAACCCTCAACCACAACCCTGAACCCCAAACCCAAGCCCTAAACCTTAAACCCAAAACCCCAAACCCAAAACCCCAAACCCAGAATCCCCTAAACCCAAAACCCCAAACCCTAAACCTGGATCTAATAATCCAGTGGCTTCCGATCCAAACCCAAGATGCAGAACAATGACGGAGATGGGTTTTAGGGTTTAGGGTTTTAGGGTTCAGGGTTTGGGGTTTAGGGCTTGGGTTTAGGGTTTTAGGGTCTAGGGTATGGGGTTGATTCCTAAACGCCCTGGCTCCCAGGCCAAGTCGGGTCTGAGTTCCCGGCACCTGTCCGTATCAGCAAGGTTGCCTGGGCTATCTGGTGGGCGTGCCGAGGACTAAACGCACTAATAGGGCGCTTGAAAAGTTTTCGGGGCTGCCACGAGTTTCAAGTGAGTTCAAGGGGTTTGCCATTGAGGGGTTTAGGGGGTCTTTTCATAGTGGCATCGGCTTAGGCCTGGTTTGCAGCGCAATACCTGCGGCTCCAAAAGCACAAACTGAGCGGGACAGCACCTATACGACTTGGCACAGGGCCTGAAGCTACGGATAGGAGGCAGAAAGGGTTGCAGCGGGTCGTTGTTCGCAATACGAGGTTGTTCACAAAATGAGTTTCAACACACCTCAACACCATCGCAGTTACATGGCAACGAAACACCTTCGGACAAAGAACAGAACCGACGGCACGGCCACTCGAGTCCAAAGACAAGGAGATCCAGAAAGGTCCAAACACTCCGGCACCGCTGGTAAGCCTTGAGATCGAAACGAATCAAAGAAGCCCACTTCATAAACCCACCCCTCCAAAAGTAGAACCCCGAAGCTGCTTAAACCCGAGAAGCCTGAACTCGGCCACCCCTACATCCTGAACCCCTAAACTTTAAGGCTCTGGGCACGCCTCAAAATGGGCACGCCTCAAAAGCCTAAGGCCCTGCAGAACCCTAAACTCCTAGACCAGACCCACTCTGGAACCGAACCCGTAGAGTTCCCTCACAAGGGAGCCCTAGATCCCTAAACCCCCTAAACCCCTAAACCCCTATAACCCCTAAACACCCTAAATCCCTAAACCCTAAACCCTAAACCCTAACTCCCTAAACCCTAAGCCCCTAAACCCCTAAACCCTAAACCCCAAAAAACCCTAAAAAGCCTTCAAACCCCTTCCAAAATCCCTAACACGCCCCTAAAAGCCCCAAACCATTCCTCTAAACCCCCTACCCTAAACCCTAGATGCCTAAACCCCAAACCCCAAACCGTAACCATAATTCCCTTAAAAAGGAGCCCTAGATCCCTAAAACCCTAAAACCAAACCATTCCTAAAACCCTAAACCCCGAAACCCTGAAACCCTAAACCCCAAACCCCAAAACCTATATATAAACCCTATTAACCCCTATAAGCCTATAAACCCCCAAAAAACCCTATAAACCCCTATAAACCCCAAACCGTTCCTAAACCGCAAAGAGCTCTGGGTCGCTGGCCCGCGGCTCTCTCAACCAACCCGACGGGAGACCTCAGAAAAAGAGGCCGGGGGTTGCGGGATTTTTGGGGGTTCCTTTAAAGGGTTCCTTAAAGGGATCTATAGGGTTTAGGGTTTAGGGTTTAGGGGTTTAGGGGTTTAGGGTTTAGGGGTTTTTGGGGTTTGGGAGTTTTTGGGTTTCTTAAACGGATCTATGAGGGTTCCTTTAAAGGGATCTATAAGGGTTCCAAAAAGGGCCGGCCGGCGAAAACCACAAGCCCTTTCAGGGTTCCTTTAAAGGGTTCATAAGGGTTTCTTGAAGGGTTCCTGAAAGGGTTCCCTGAAAGGGATCTATAGGGTTTAGGGTGTAGGGGGTTTATAAGGGTTCCTGTAAAGGGATCTATAAGGGTTCCTTTAAAGGGATCTATAAGGGTTCCCTTAAAGGGATCTATATAGGGTTTAGGGTTTAGGGGTTTAGGGGGGTTCCTTTAAAGGGAGCTATAAGGGTTCCATTAATTTAAGGGATCTATAAGGGTTTCTTAAAGGGTTCCTCAAGGGGTTCCTTACAGGGATCTATAGGGTTTAGGGTTTAGGGGTTTAGGGGTGTAGGGTTTAGGGGGATCTATAGGGGTTTAGGGGTTTAGGGTTTAGGGGTTGTAGGGTTTAGGGGTTTAGGGTTTAGGGGTTTTAGGGTTTAGGGTTTAGGTGTTTCGGGGGTTTAGGGTTTAGGGGTTTAGGGGTTTAGGGGTTTAGGGTTTAGGAGTTTCGGGTTTACGGTTTAGGGGAGCCCCTTTCCTACCTTTGGGGTGCCTCTAGTGGCTCCTTGGAGGCTGCCCGCAAGGGTGCCGAGGGTTCCTATGAGGGTTTCTTTTTACGGGTTCCTAAAAGGGTTCCAAAGAAAGGTTTTTGGTGCTAAGGTTTTAGGGTGTAGGGCCGGGCTTCTGGGTGCGTCTCAGGTTCAAGGGTTGTCATCTCTTTTTTCTTATGAGCTGTTGTAGGACTTATGGCGTCGCGAGCTTAGGGCAGGTGTGGGGGTGTAGGGTCGTTCCTTCTTTGCTTGGGGGGGGGGTTGTTCTTGCTCCGCTGAAGGGGTTTGAGGTTTGGCCAGCAGCCCATAAACCCTAAACCCTTCATTGTCAGGATTCAGGCTTCTTGCCGAAATCCGGCGACAGTGACAAATTTAGCTTGGAAGGTTGCCGAATCTCTTTGCCAAGCCTACAGACCCTGCCCCAAAACTAAACCCCAAAACCCCAAACTCTAAACACGAAAACTTACATCCTAAACCCTGAAGCGCAAGGTCGTCTCGAAAGATGACCTTTTTGCCGAAAATAGGCAAACTCGAGCTGATGGATTTCTGGGCACAAAAACGTTTTAGCGGCTAGCATACGGTATAGGGTTTCAGGCTTCGGGGGAATCTTATAGTATAGCACAGAAAGAACCCAAGGGAATAGAGGGTTTTGGGTTCAGGGTGTGCTCAGGGCTTACTGAACCCTAAACCCTATAAGCCCTCCCTTAACCCCCACAAGTAGGCAAAGTAATGGCCCAAGACCTATAAACGGCTAGTAATTCGACATACTGTTGGCTTCCAGGTATTATTTAGCTTCGCCGCCGTTAGACCCAGAATAAACAAAAATTCTTGTTAATCCCCTGGAGCTATACTATCAGAAAAAAATAACTAACCATTTAACCCTAAACCCTAAACCCTAAACCCTAAACCCTAAACATTCCTAGCAGTAAAGATCTGGGCTTTAAGGAAAGTTCGGAGGCTTGACTCGGCCTTTGGGCTTTTGGCCTTGCGGCTCAGGAACGAGGTTGAGGGTTTAGGAGTTTAGGGTTTCACGGTTTCAGGAACAAAGCTTGGGGTTTAGGGGCTTGGGGCTTAGGGTTTAGGGCTTTAGGGTTTTGGGGGTAGGGGTTTGAGGAACAAGAGAGTCACTGAAAGAGCATGTTCGAATCTTCCCTGGCCCTGACCCATGAAAGACCCGCACCATATGTGTTGTTCGCCGGAATCACGTGCTCGATTGCATCCTCTGACAGGGGCTGCGTGGTAGTGTGCCATCTGAACCTAGATCAAATCATGCTCGCGGTAGGCTCAGTGTGAGCCTAAATGCGAAAAAGCAGTAACCCTGTGCCGAATAGGCTCCCCCCACCCTGAACCCTCGGGACTCTCCCAAAACGCTCCAAAGCTCTGAAACAAAGGAATAGACCTTCAATCACAGAGGGGTCCTCAATTTAGGCTTACGGTCTTTTTCTACTCAACTAAACTTGGGGGGGGGGGGGTCTCTTGGTTCCATGCCCAACCGCAACTTTCAGACGAAGGGGTGCACGTGGAGGTGCCGACTCGCTTGAAAATCAGCTCGTAACCCTACAGCCCGCTAACAAAAAGCCCGCTTATATATAGCCGCCATATAAGATATAACATAAAGCTGCTTGGCCAATAATTAACATGAACCACATTGGGGAGTCTACGTAGGATTTGGGGGCTTGGGGGCTTTTAAGGGTTTTTTAAGGCTTAGGAGTTGGAGCTCAGGACGGTGTCGAACTTAGATGAATCTAGGGTGTAGAATCTTGGGCTCAGGATTCAGCCATGGTCTGGGAATTAGGGTTTAGGGTTCAGGGTTTAGGGTATAGGGTTTAGGGTGTAGGGTTTAGGGTTCTGGGACTGTTTTGGAGAGAAGATGCAGGTGAATTACGCGGTATGGGTGAATCTGACTGAATCCTGCTAGAGCCTTTTTGTCCGCAGGCCCGGTTTCTCAAAAAGAATCACTTGTCGGTGCAGTTAAGAGAAACCCTACGACACCCGAATGTTCGAACCTTGGCCTTGAACCAAAGGAAATACGCCTCTCGATTGTCACCTGCCACCCTTAAACCTCCCTGAATGCGGATCTTAACCCTGATGGACCGGCACCCCCTAAACCCTCAACCCTAAACCCCTAAACCCCTAAACCCTAAACCCTAAACCCTAAACCCCTAAACCTTAACCCCTAAACCCTATAGACCACCGAACCTTAAACCCTAAACCCTAAACCCGAGACTGCAAGCCGAAAGCTCTAAGTCCCGGCTTCGAGCGTAGGGCTTCGGGACTCATAGCCCCAACCTAACCCCGGTACTTCTATATGGGTACTCTAAGGTAAGGGTACTGTAAGGGTACTGTCAGGTACTATAAGGGTACTTTAAGGGTACTATAAGGGTACTGTAAAGGTACTATAAGGGTGCTATAATCCAAATCATTCCATGTGCTAAAGAAATATGCAGCAAGCCTTCGACATCATGCGGAAACCGTTCGAATTGGCTTCCTTAAGCTTGCACCAGTAGGTAGACCCAAATCGCTACCATCTTTGCCATCAAAGGACCCCAAAAGGGACCCTAACTCAGAAAACCACCCACCTAAACCCTAAACCCTAAACCCTAAACCCTAAACCCTGAACCCTAAACCCTAAACCCTAACCCCTAAACCCTACCCTAAACCCTAAACCCTAAACCCTAAACCCTAAACCCTACCCTAAACCCTAAACCCTAAAGACTAAAGACCGAAGTCCCCGAACATCCGAAGCTCCGGAGACGGCCTCGGGATGAGGCTCATCGGGGTTCCGCGCAAGGAAGATTACCACCTAAAAGGCTTGGCCACATAGGACTTTCCGAAAATTCGGTTACCTTATTTTGGGGTCCTTATAATAAGGATCCTACTGTTCAGGGTACTATATTAGGGTCCCCTATTTTCGGAAACCCCCACATTGGTGCTCTACGCCGATAAACCCTTAAACCCTAAACCCTATAAGCCCTAAACCCTAAACCCTAAACCCTAAACTGCTTAGGGTTCAGGGTTTAAGGATTAGGAGATGAGGGGTTTAAGCGTTTAGGGTTTGGGGTTTAGGAGTCGTGAGGCTCGGGGTTCGGGGGTTGGCGTTTAGGGTTTGGAGGGTTTCGGGTTTAGGGTTTAGGGTTTGAAGGGCTTTGCAGGGTGCTACGGGGCTTTAGAGGTCTTGTGATGCCCTCGTGCCGCCTACTCATCTCGGGGGTCAGAATGATTTAGTGGTCCCTTTTAATTAAGCCTCTTGGGAGCTCGATTTTAAGGGCTTCAGGGTTTAGGGTTTAGGTTTAGGCTTTTAAGGGCTTAAGAACAACTATAGCATTCCCTTCACGTGGAGTTTGAGCTAGTCGCGGAGTCTCATGCGGACTGAACGCTTAGTGAGAACCCCTTCTTGCAATCACCATATCATTAGACAAGAAAATCCCCAAAAACCATACTTTACTTCTATGACAAGGGCGCAGCCCTTGGCATTTGGGCACTGAAGGGTTCACTGAGGTGTAGGGACTGACAAGCTGGAGTTTGTACTGGCAAGGAGACCACTGTAACGACTTGTGTATTGTTGGTGCTGCTGCTGTTGCCCTTGTTGCTGAAGTTGCTGCTGCTGCTTCTGATGTTCTTAGTGATATCGTGGCTAACATTGCCGTTGTCGTTGTCGCTGTTGCTGTCGCTGTGGTTGTGGTTGCCGTTGTTGTTGCTGCTGTTTCTGCTCGTTGTTACTGTTGTTTCTGGCATTGCTGCTGCTGCTGCTGCTGCTGTTGTTGTTATTGGTGTTGTTGTTGTTGTTGTTGCTGCTGCTGCTGCTGCTGTTGTTGTTGGCGGTGGTGCTGCTGCTGCTGTGGCTGGCTGTTATCTATCCTTGCTAATGTAGTTGCCGATATCCTGGTCGTTGTCGTCGTGGTCGTTGTCATCATCGTCGTCGTCGACGTCGGCATCGTCGGTATCGTGGTCGTTGTACTTGTTGTCGTGGTCGTTGTCGTCGCTACCGTGGTGGCAGCAGCTCTGCCGTTGCTAACTGTCGCCGTGATTCTGGGTAGTCTTTATCCCAATCATGTTTCTAATTCCCCTGTCCTTACTCATGTTGGTCCGTTTGGCGAGGTGGGCTCACTGTGCAAGACTTGACAAGGTCGCATAGGTCAGGATTAAGGGAGCTACGTTGTACATGACCCATCGGGCGAGAGGTTAGGTTGACACGGATGATGCGAGTTATGAATGAAGGATTCAACAGGTGTGCTAACCTCATGTGCGAAGTCCACAACCCAAGACCAAACGAATCCTTTCCTTTAAAATCGGCTTAGACCCGGCTACATATAAACCCCATGATGTGAGAGTGGGTGATAACCGGTATACATCTGCCAGTTAAAATCCCGTGAGAGAGGCCTTCAAATTCAGGGATTAGACCCAGGATCCAGGCCGTGACTTCAAGGATATGGTAATAAGTAATAACCTCATTTATGCGAATCTTATAGCATCAGCGATCCCATGCCTTACTATAGATCAGTCAGCTTCACTTGCAGTATCCCGATTATCAGAGAAAATGTGGCTTTCCTGCACAACCAGGAAACGCAAGCTACAATCAAGAGTGGCCAGTGTTGGAGCTAGCTTTTTCGAATGAGGTTTGGGACGTAGAATATACATACCAAAACTATAACGACAAAGCGGGGATACTACCCTAAACCCTAAACCCTATAAACCCCAAACCTAAAAGGCCCCCCAAAGCCCTAAACCCAAGAGGCCCGAAAACCAGAACCCACAAGGCCCGACTCCAAAACTCTATCTTCAGACCCCTTCAGAAGACGGCACGGAGGCCCTGCAGCTATCGGGGCCTCAATAGTTGTAGCATAGATAGTATACCGTCCCATTGGCTCCAAAGTCGTTCCTTCTTGGGACTACCTTATAGGATCCTAAACATAAACCACAAAAAGGAACTACTATGGAGCCTATACCATAGACATGTTACTAGAACCCTCGAGGACATATTTTGAGTGTTTTGAGGCGAACAGCCTCCATCCCGCTCGGGCCGCCCAGGACGTCAAGCCCTGCTGGACCCCAGCCAACCCCAAAGACTTTTAAAACCTAAACCTAACTTAACCCAACGGCCCACGCCCCAAACCGCAAGGACCCGCAACCTAAACCCTACACCCGGTATATACCCTAAACCCTTGACCCTAAACCCTAAACCCTAAACCGTCAGACCAAGGAGAAACTGAGAACAGGGCAGGTTGGCTGGTTTGGTTTTCGATCTGTACCTTTGCAGAGTGGCTACGCTCTTTGGGTTTTTTTCCAGGCACCGCGGTTTTGGTTTTAGGATCTAGCCACCTGGTTAGGTTTTTCTGGTGGTATGATTCGGGGCTTTAGGATTTGGGTTTCAGGCTTTAGCGTATCTCCCGTGTCCATGATCCCGGTGCCTGGGGTCCTGTTGGGGGGATCTGGAGCTCAGGGATCCGTCGTGGCCCATGGTTGGCCCTTACACCCCAAGACCCTAAGCCATGAACCCTAAAACATGAACCCTAAGCCTCGAAACCAGTAAAAACAAAGCAACATGCTGAACAACTTAACCGCAAACCCCAGACCTCTTGGACTGTTAGTTAGCCAACTAGCCAGTGAGTGAGTTAAGCACCTAGGAAGGTAGGTGTGTAGGTAGGATTAACATCATGTCTGGCATTGCTGCCACTACCACTGTTAGACTCACCAGCAGTTCTTTTGGCATTCTGCTGGGTGTCACCAGAAGCACTAGCCCCTTTCAATTTTAAAGCCCCATATTGTCCTCAATAACCGTATCGTATAAAGGCTATCGGTCTATTACCACTACTACCACTACTGCTGCTGCTGCTGCTACTACTACTACTACCACCACGACGACGACGGCGGATAATAGTCACCAACATCATCATGATCATCATTATCGTCATCATGATCATAATCAACACTGAAACAATAAGACTCAGAATGGTATTGATCATCAAACTCGGACCACCGTTCTGAGTGCCGCACCAGAGTGAGCCACGGGCTAACGGAGCTGATACCGTCCTTCAGTAAACCCTTAACACTCATCCCTAAAACCCTAAACCCTAAACCCTGGAGCTATTGCACTTAAAAAACTCTAAACCCTAAAGCCTGAACCCACGACCCTGAACCCTAAACCCGAAACCTTAAACCCTAAAACCCTAAAACCCGAA
>CAJNJA010005670.1:0-17522 GCA_905231915.1 Symbiodinium necroappetens
TCAGGTGAGTTATTCCTAGGGTTGAGGTAAAGGTTGTTATGGTTTTGGATCTTCAGGTGAGTTATTCCTAGGGTTCTATCTATGGATCTTGGATGGGTTTAGGTTTGAGGTATAGGTTGTTATGTTTTGGGGGGCTAGGGGGGGGTGCATGGTTAGAAAATGGAAATGGTCATCCCTAACTAAAATATCCTAAACCTTAAATACCCTAAACCTTAAACCCTAAATACCCCTAACACACCCTAAGCCCTAAACCCCAAAACTCGCACAAATCGAAGAAGAAGATCCGGGAGTTTGGACGAGGCAGGCACTGAGGGATTCGGCTAAGACCGGCCAGGCTGGGGCATCCAAGAGAAGGGCTCCTACACCCTAAACCCATCCTAAAAAGGGCTCCTAAACCTTAAACTCTAAATATCAGAAATACTCTAAACCCTAAATACCGAAAATACCCTTCACACCCTAAGCCCCAAATGTCCCAAACCCTAAACCCTAAACCCCTCAACCCTATTCCAACTGACGGCCGCTATAGTTCACCTTAGAAACTCTTGCGGATCCTCAGGGAGAAAACAAGGGTGAGAAAATCCCTGGCAACACCTTCTAATAGACTGCAATCCCTGCACTCGAACTCGACACTTTTCGAATTCTTCAAAATCCCTAAACCCTAAACACTACAAACCCTAGACCCTAAACCCTAAACCCTGAACACCCTAAACCCTAAGCCCTTCTGAGTGCACGGACCCCTGGCGGGTTCACGAACCCACAGGCACACTTTGGGCCCAGGCGCTGGCGGCCTCGGAGGCAATGCCAAGAGAGGGTTGGGGAGTTTAGGGTATATAGGGCTTCTAAAAGGTATATATAGACCTTATACAAGGCTCCTAGAACGGTAACTACCGTTTTAGGGTTGAGGGGTTTAGGATTTAGGGGTTAGGGCTTAGGGTTTAGGGTGTATAGGGGTTTATGTTTAGGGCTAGCGGTTTAAGGTTTACGGGTGTTGGGGGTTTTGGGTTTATGGATTTATGGGTTTCGGGTTTAGGGGTTTATGGGTTTTTCGGGTTTAGCGGTTTAAGGTTTTAGGGGTTTAGGGTTTACGGTTTAGGGCTGCAAGTCCACACACACTCCAATTCTAGAAAAGACGAGCAAAGAATCTTAGAAGAACAACCACCTCTTGGTCTAGGACAGTTTCAGGTGGGTAGTTACCGTTATAGGAGCCTTATAGAAGGTCTATATATACCTTATCGTAGCCCCATATACCCTAACCTCCCCACCTGTAGTTTCCTCAGGTCATCTAGGAGTCGTACTCTTGATGATAGAAATCCTTAGCACTACCTTAAGGACCCTATACTATGGGAATACTATGGGAATTATGGTATATTCCTTATTATGGGTAATGCCTGATTTATATTATCAACCGTATTGGTGCGCATCATGTCATTTAGGAGTCGTATGGTATCAACAGCAGCTAAAGTTCTAAGAACAGCACCTTCAGTACAGACCATGTTCAATGGAGACCATGGGCAAGCCCTACCGGAAACCCGAAACCGTAAAGGCCGTAACGAACAAATCCTAGACCCTATACTACCCTATACACCCTACCCCCCAGCCCCCAATCTCGTATAGAAGGCGTGTAGATACCTTAAAGGAGCCCTATAGCCCCCTTGTAAGGGAGCCCTCACAGGAACCCCAAACCCGAAACCCAAACCCTAAACCCGAAACCCAAGCCCCCGGGGCAAGCCTTGAACTCCCAAGACTGAGGCTCCTCCTTCGAAGCAAAGCTTAGGGTTTAGGGTTTAGGGCTATCTAGGATGTTACCCCGGTAGTGTTTAGGGTTACGGGGGTGCAGGGTTGAAGGGTTCAGGGTTTAGGGGGTTTAGGGGGTGTAGGGTTTACAAGATATGCGCTTAGGGCTGAAGGGTTTCAGGGTTTAGGACTTGAGGTTTTGAGATCATTTCAAGGACCTGTGTATAGCATGACCCCTGAAAACTCTAAACCTTAAACCCTAAACCGTAAACCCTAATCCCGAAACCCTAAACCCTAAGCCCTCAACCGTCTTTTATGTAGGGAAGTCTTTCCATTCACTCAGCTTGACAGGTCTTGGCTGCGAATGTCGTGGGGAGAAGCCACCTGGAACGGAAGAAACTAGGTCTAGGACGTTTTTAGGTGGGTAGTTACCGTTATAGCAGCCTTATAGAAGGCCCATATACCGTATAGAAGCCTTATAGAAGCCCTATATACCCTAAACTCCCCACCTGTAGTTTCCTTTAACTACCGGGTGTGCTTTCGGCTCTTTTTCGTAGAATTCCCGACCCCGGTTCGGCGTTGTGGGTCACGTTTGGGGGATCTAGAACCCAGAGGCTCCATATACAAACACACACACACCCCAAAAAACTACCCAAAATGCTGATTCGAGCTGTCTTTCGGGATTGAATTCCGCAATGGCAATCACTTTCAGCCCTCTAGAGAGATCTGAAGCCGTTCGGGTTTGTATGGTGGGGGGGGTTCCCCGACACTTTGGGACCTGTCTGTTTGTGGGGGGGAAGGGGGATTTCGTCGATTCTAGGGATTCAGGGTTTTGGGTTTTGGGTTGAGGGTTTAGGGTTTTGAGTTTAGGGCTTGTGTCGCAACATCATCCCGTTTTAGTTCACAATTGTAAATGTCATATACCCCTGACACCATTTCGTTTCATTAAAGCTGCTTTTGTCCGAAAATCTGTTTGTCTGTCTGTCTATCTCTTTGTCTGTCTGCCTGTCTGTCTGTCTATCGGTCCATCTGTCAGTCTGTGTGTCTGTTTGTCCATCTGTCCATATGTTTATCTGTCTATCTATCTGACAGTCTATCTGTCTATTTTACTTTCTTTCTGTCTATCCATCTATCCATCTATCTATCTGCCTTTGCATGTATGTATCTATGCTTGTGTGTGTATATATTTACCCAGGTGGTTCTCTGCCATGGCTTCAAGACCGAGCTCTATGCTTAAGATATGAAAATTGATCCGACAACAGAGAAACTCCCCTAGCAGCAGGCCTTGTAATCAGGCTATGCTTTAACCCTAAACCCCATACTCTATAAAGATTTTCAACCCTACAAACCCATTGCAAGGCCGATAAGCTGCATAAACCCAATCAGTGCTAAGCCCTAAAGCCACATACGACCTTACAAACCTTAGAGGCTGAGTAGGTAACCTTTAACCTTTTTGGGGCTTATACAAACCTACCATAATCCACAAGGTTAGGTTAACCTTTTCTGGGCTAAGGGTATTCGGCCCCTAAGAACCAAGAACCCTCAACCCTAAACCCTCAACCCTAAACCCTAAACCCTACCTTGTAAACCGAAAGGTGCGGCGATGAGAGGGCAGCTCTGGCGGCGATCCTTGTGCCTGCTGAAGGAGTGCTCTGGCTGGCAGGGTTTGGGGTTTAGGGTGTAGGGGTTTAGGGGTTTAGGGGTTTAGGGTTTTGGGTTTTGTGGGGTTGCATGAGGGCTTGGTAAAGGTTTTATGAGGGTTCTGTAGGGTTTCATGGGGGTTCTGTAGGGTTTCATGAGAGTGTTGCAGGGCTGAGGAGTGTTTTTTGTAACAGGGTATAAGCGTTTTATTGGCTTCGACTTGGCAGAAGAAGTGCTGTGGCTGGCAGTTAGTACTGGTTTAGGTTGGTTTCGGGATTTTGGCTTCCAGCTTGAAGGTGTTGAACTCCCAGGAAATGAAAGTTTAGGGTTTAGGGTTTTGGAGTGTCTTGGTCTGTGAGCGTAAATAGGTCTTATTGCTGTGTCCAACTATGCGTTGGGACACCCTGCCTCAATGACTCATGTCTTAAACTGTAAGCCCCATAAACCCTGTAAACCCTGTAAACCCTGCAAGCCCTATACCCATAGGCTCCATAGCAGTTACTTTTCGTTTATATTTAGGATCCTATAAGGTAATCTCAAAAAAGAACTACTATGGAGCCTATGGGTAAACCCCAAAGGCCCCATGAACCCTATAATCCCCAGTTTCTTTTGCCAAGGCTCGAGAGCGGCTGCAGGACGGCAGCTTGGATGCACGAGAGGCCAAGAAGTTCCAGGACCTGACCTGGCCTTGCAGACGGCCAACAAGGGCCTCTACAGGGGATCTCCAAGGGCTAGTAGGAGCAGTAGTAGTAGTAGTAGTAGTAGTAGTAGTAGCGGTAGTAGTAGCAACAGTTGCCTGTGGATGTGATGAAAGAAGCTCCAAGATCGCCTCGCCGGTCGATTGCCCAGGATGCGATTTCTTACCTCGCAGCCTTGACTTCGTTGTCCTCCTGTTGGGTGGAGTCTTTGGCACTGCCACTCGTCATTACTGTCGGACCTTGTGGGCATCGTAAGCTATCATGAGATCATGCTGCGTGATGCCGTCTTCATCATCATCATCATGATCATCATCGTCATGGCCACGGTTATCATTGCCGTTGTGCTCATCATGATGATGGTCATGACACGTCGGAGAATCTTCATTTCGCAAGGTCATGACATGAATAATTATGCCTTTTCTTGAACACAGTCTTCGTCGTTTGCGGCATGCTTCCGAGCGACAAAGATGAAGGGACGGTTCGCTTACATCTCGAGCGATGTGGAGAAATGCTGGCGGCATCTGAGCATGAGGCAGCATGTAAGCTGACTCCCGGTGAAAACTGATGTGAATGCATTTGCGTGTTAGTCACAAAACAGCACCCCGCATCAGAATGCAGATGCAAATGTATGTATGTATATATATATATATAGAAATACATACACACATACACATACATATGTTTTTAACCTCAAGCTGTTCATATCCATAGAGTCTGACCCTATACACTGCGGCGAATCCTACATCCTCACATGCCATGATGTCTCAACGCAAGGGCTTTCCAAGCATCCAGCACCCAACACCTCAAACCAAAACCCGGCAAGGTTATATGGACGGTAGCTGCAGCTGTATCTTGATGTTTAGCTGCAGGTCCATTTCGCTAAACTTGTATGGTCGACAGGAGCACCTTGACTTCCATAAGCCCCACAACACACTGCTGGACTCCCTGGTTGAACAGAACGTTTGAATCCCAAAGGGTCTCCATGTACGTCTCTCTCTCTCTCTCTCTCTGTATATATATATATATAGAGAGAGAGAGAGAGAGAGAGACAGTCGACACTGTGTCCCCGAAGAAGCTCCAATCTACCCTGCACATATGTATATATATATATATATACATATATGTTTATTTATTTATTTGTTCATTTATTTACCTATGGAACAAAATGGATATACATACATATATATATATATGTGAGAGAGAGAGAGAGAGAGAGAGATGCAGATGGAGCCTTTGGCAGCCTTCGTGTCGAGGCTGCAGGACCAAAGCCTGCGTTTGGGACTGTCTCTCCAAGCGGCCGTGGCGACCCTGGGCGCCGGGGCCCGCAGCAGGCCGGGTCACACTTCTGGGCTTTCAGGGTATTAGGGTTTAGGGTTTTGGGTCAGGTTTAGGGTTTAGGGTTTAGGGGTTTATAGGGGTTCTTGTTAAGGGGTTTTCATTCTGTAAGTTACCGTAAAGGGCATCTGCGGTAGATAACATGGTTTCTTTATTCTAGTAACTTAAATTAAATCCTCTAGCAAGAACCCTGACAGGGTTTAAGGTTTAAGTTTACACTTTTTGGGTTCAAGGGGCCTCGAGCTTGGGGTTCAGGAATTTGCAAGGCGTCCTGGGCTCTCTTGCCGTTTGGGCAGGACTGCTCTAGAATTAAGACAACATAGTTCGTTGGATGACTTCGTGTGTGGAGATGTGCTCGGGTTCTGTGGGCTGAGTCCCGTATCTGAGCATACCGCTGGGAAGAAACACACATCTTGGGGATTCCGTCAATTTGAGAGTGCTGTAACCGGTAGTCATACTGAGATACTAGAGGTTGTCATGTTAGTTGCTTTCATCCTATGTCTAGACCCCAAACCCCAAAGCCTAAAACCTAGACCCTAAACCCTACAACCCCAAACCCTAAGCCCTTAAACCCCTGAGCCCTAACTAAACACCGAATATCACCGAATCGTTAAACGGTCCAGTTGTTTGTTTGAAGTTCCAGTCCCTCCCTTAAGGACGAAATGAAACCCAAAAGGGTTTAAGGTTCATATTACCATATAGGAATTCATAGTATCAGGGTATAGGGCCCCTACTTTAAACCCTAAACCCTAAACCCTTAAGGTCCGTTGTCTCCAGGTGCTGGCGCCTAGCCATGGCCTTGCTGTCCATGCTTCCGCAGCAGCGGATAAGGAGTCCAGAACCCTGAAGCCCGAATGCTTAGGGTTTAGGGTTTAGGGTTTAGGGGGGGAACCCTGAAGCCCGAATGCTTTAAGGTTTTGTAGGGCTTTTTTATACAGGGTTCCTCTAGGGGTTCTATTAAGGGCTTTAGGTTTTAAGGTTAGAACCCTGAAGCCCGAATGATTAAAGGGTTCTTTCAAAGGGTTCCTACAAGGGTTCTATAAGGGTTTAAGGTTAAATCCCTATACCCTATACCCTAGAAACCCGAAGGCATGTGTTGCAGCATATAGAATCGCTAACCTTGCAGACAGGTATGCTAGGCTACTAGATACCAGCAGGACACATATGGGTAGTTCTCTAAGTGAGGGTCCCTTTCAGGTCCCCAAAATACTGCGGCACCCTTATAAACAGGACCTCAAAAGGAACCCTGATTTAGAGAACTGCCCATATGAGGAGAAGTTCCATGGAGGCCTCAAATCTTAGATAACAGCAAGCCATATATGTTTAGGTTTTAGGTGTTTTGGGGTTAGGGGCTTAGGGGTTTATAGGGTTTTGGGGTTTAGGATATGCATCAAGACCCGGAGTCTCCAATTAAGCCCGAGATGACCGTAAACCCTAAACCCGAAACCCTAAATCCTAAACCCTAAACCCCCATAAACGCCCTAAGCCCTATAAGCCCTAAGAAGCCCCAAGAAGCCCTAAGAAGCCTTAAGAAGCCCTAAGCCGTGTAAACACTAGGCTCAAGCATCCGAAGGACTAAGCCCCGGATCTTCGGGTCGTCTTTTGCCGTGCAGACAAGACGACTTAGGCTTTATAGGGTTCTAGAGTTTAGGGTTTAAGGTTTTAGTGTTTAGGATTTTAGTGTTTAGAGTTCTAGGGTGGGGGATATTGGAAGATTTTTTCGGCTCGTCTAGGACTGGGCTTCCAGACCTCAGCAGGTACAATCCAGGAGCTTCACTTAGTAGCTGAGTAGGTAAGCTTTAAACTTTTTGGGCTGAGATAATCCTACCATAACTGAAAGGTTAACCCTACACCCTAAACCCTAAACCCTAAACCCACACCCTACACCCTAAACCTTAAAACCCTAAAGCCCTAAAGCCCTAAACCCTTTAACCTTTTTTGGGCTAGGGTGCTCAGCCCCTGAGTTCAGCAGAGCCCACAAAATGTTTTTATCCTGAAGCTCAGATCCCGACACACTCTGAAGAATCCTAAACCCTGAAGCCTTAAAGACTGATAGTTAAACCCTCTACTTAGGGTTTAGGGGTTTGGGGGTTTTATTGTTTAGGGGTTTGGGGGTTTAGGGTTTAGTGGTTTATGGGTTTAGGGTTTAAGAGTTTGGGGGTTTAGGGTTTTTGCATTAGCTCTTCCAGGCGCAACATACTGAATGTCGCCCCGTCCATGCTCACATTTGCTTTAGTCGCAAGCTCTGCTCACTACTTCCCTGCACGGAGGGTCCTGAGTAGAAGCAGGGTTCTATCTCGTCACAAGCTAGAAAAAGAATTGTGATCCTGCTTGAAATTGCAAGCTCCAGTAACCTTACCGGTCCACGTGCCCAGAGTAATTTGGCTTGCTTTAAAGTAGTCCCTATATAGGTGCTTTAGGGCCAAAGTATCTACTACATGGAAAAACACCCTTACCTGTCATAGGATCCCCTGAAAGGTACACGGACCCTTCGGGTAGCTACGGACGTTCGTTTCAACCCTGGCGTCTGTGCGGCAGGACCACCGCAGTGGCGCACAGCATTGCGGAGGCTGCAGGCCCATCCTGTTTGGTTTCGGTTTTTTTTGGAGTTTAGGGTTTACCCATAGGCTCGATGGTAGTTTCTTCTTGTGGTTTATATTTATAGGATCCACAAAAAGGAACTACTAAGGAGCCTATGGGTAATAGTAAGGAGGCAAGGTACCATGAGCAACGCACAGTTGTTCGGGGCACATATCATGTTGTCGGAAACCTAACGCAGACAATTATTCAGTTGCTTTTTTTGGCCAATCCGACGTCAGTAGCCAGGGGTTAAACTTTCAGGCTCGCAGTTCTATGTGTAGGGTGCTCCGGTAGCCAGTAGTTAGGGTACAGTTCCTTGTCAACGTTTGGGTTCATCTAGGATTCAACCGGCCGACCATTGTGATGGAGGTCGCTCATCTCAATATCACAAAAACTTTACCGTACTTACCCATAGGCTCCATAGTAGTTCCTTTTTTGCGGTTCTTATTTGGGATCCTATAAGGCAATCCCAAAAAGGAACTACTATGGAGCCTATGGGTACAGTTCATTTTCCTTCCCAGAGAGCACGTACTTGCAGGGTAAGCTTCAACAAGCAAGTCACAGGCATGTCACGGCGATCGAAACCAAAAGCGTCCCAACATCCTTAAGGACGAAATGACAAAGTAAGGCCCCTTATACTATGAATTCCTATATGATAGATGAACCTGAAAGCATTTTAGGGTTCATTTCGTCCCTAAGCATGTCACGGCGATCGAAACCAAAAGCGCCCCAATATGTGCCCGAGGACCCTGGCACCGTGCGACATCCTTGACAGCTGCTCTGTCGTCTTCCAGGGAAGGTGCCGCTAGGAGTGATTGGAACTTTAGGGTTTATATAGAGTTTAGTGTATTTTCTGAGGGGTCTTTATACTGACACTAGAACCACTAGAATATACCCTAACCTCTCTACAGGAACGGATTCACCTGCAAGTTCCTTTTCCTGCAGTGGGTCCTATAAGCCTTTACTTCGACGCTGAAATCTAGAACGCATACTTTGCTTACGTTAAAGGTTTTACATTCCAAGGTCTAGCTAAGACCTAAACTTGCAAATGGCAGACCCTAAACCCCTAATTTAACCCGAAAGCCTGATCCTTAAACCTTGAACTGTAAACCCTCAGCCACCAAAACCCTGCAGCCGCAGGTGTTTTTTTCTGGATTTCGGACAACGCTCTCCTAAGCCACATACCGTGGACGTACTTGAAACTGCTTAACGTGTTTCAGGAATTCCCTGTATAACGTACTCTTTTGAGAAAGAACCAAAACCATATCGTGGCTTTACTTAGGCCGTGCAGCATTCTGTGCAGGAGATTGGCAATACATCAGCGGCCTGCTGCTGATGATGCGACAGGCACAAGTACGGAGAAATGAGCCACTCGATTGATCTTGGCACAAGGGTTGGGGTTTCTTGGCATTCGTTGTTGCCTGCGAGACAGGGTTTCGAAACTATAGCTGGCAGTTCTTCCAGAATATTGCAAAAAAAAACCTGCCTGCATATTCCATTTGCCAAAGTATATTCGTGCTTTAATTTCAGCAGAGTCTCCAGGCTTCATGCTTGGTTTTTGGGGATACGGTTTCATGTATAGGGGCGTTGCATGTGCACAATTTCAGGTAAAAGTCATCCATGCCGTGACTACAAACGACCAGAAAAATCAGTTTGTGTTTGTGCTTGTCCTCAGTTCAGACTGTTGGACCCCCGAGTAGGTATCGTTCGTATTTTGGGAGCTTCAGTCAATTTTTGATGATTCCCCCCGTCAAAAAGTCAAGAAACCCTGGATCCATAGGGTAGTTCTCTAAAATAGGGTCCCTTTGGGGGGGGGTCCTATTTATTGGGGTGCTTTACCATTTTGTGGGACCTAAAAATGGACCCAATAAACCCCCGACCGGCTGCGGGGCTGTAGACTCCGTCCTTAAGGACGAAATGGCCCCTTAAAAGTAGGGGCCCTATACCCTTAGACTATGAATTCCTAGATGGTATATGAACCTTAAACCCTTTTGGGGTTCATGTCGTCCTTAAGGGTTGAAGTAAACCCCTAAACCCTTGAACCCTTAAACCCTAAACCCCCAAACCCCTAGACCCTAAACCCAAGAAGGGCTGAACCCCTTTGAACCCCTTAAGGGTGGGCCCCCAGGTCGATTTTCAGCGCTGCCATTTCAGCGCAGTCCAAGGCAGCTCGCTGGGGGGAGGCCGCCGTGCAAGGGTTTGGGGTTTGTCGGGACGGGTTGTAGTTTGTGTATACACATGGGGTTTAGGGTTTTTGGGGGTTTGGGGGTTTTGGGGTTTGGGGTTTAGGGTTTCGGTTTGTCGGGACGTGTTGTAATTTGTGTATACACACACTGCATGAGTGCATGTATGTGTGTGTATATATATATATACATATACATATATATATATGTAATGAGTAATCAGAAGCGATACCCCCTTCATTTTCCCGGTACAAAACTCAACTCCAATATGCCGCCCCCATCCCAAATTCTTGTCTCCAGCCTTAAATCCTAAACTCCTAAACCCCTTGGCTTCGCGTTCCCTGAGGCCCTGCTGCTGACTCCTACAAAGCTGGGTATCGAAGCGAGTCCATGGCTGCAGTCTTTACGAGAGGGTTCCTTGCAGGTTTCAAGGCTTCCTTTAAGGGTTTAGGGTTTTGGGTTTTGGGGTTCCTTTCAGGTTTCAGGGTTCCTCTAAGGGTTTAGGAGCTTAGGGTTTAGGGCTTTAGGGACGGTTTTGGGGTTCGATTCAGGGTTTAGGGTGTTAGGGTTCCTTTCAAGTTTCAGGGCTCCTTTAGGGGTTTAGGGTTTAAGGTTTTAGGGTTCCTTTCAGGTTTCAGGGTTCCTTTTAAGGACTTCTCTAAGAGTTCGTGTAGGCCTCCGGTAGGTTCTATGCGGATTTGGTTCCTATAAGTTTGAAGGGTTCCTTTTGAGGGACCTATCAGGATTCTAAGAGGATTTAGGGGCTCAGGGTATAGTATACCCAGATCTTCCAACATACCCTACTTCGAGAATGTTCCTTACATCATGTCGGGTATCCTATCACCGTTGGGGGAATCTTTATATTGAAGACCCTTTATAATTGCAGCGATGATTGCAGACCTGGGTTGCAGTTTGTCAAGGGTTTAGGGTTTAGGGTTGTTTGAGCGTGCAACCCCAGGCGGCCCCACAGCAAATCTCCAAAGGCCTCGGGTAAACCCAATGTCGAACTCGGCCCGCCTCTGCCCAAACCCTATGTAAGCCCCCTGAAACCTAGCCCCTATTATACACCCACCCCCACGCCCTAATTAAACCCTAACTGATCCCAAACCCTAGCCCTAGACCTTACATCGAATTCAGCCCTAAACCCTAAACCCTAAACCCTAAACCCTAAACCCAAACCCTAGACCTTACATCGAACTACGTCCGCCTTCGTCTGAGGAATCTGATCTTTCGGGGCGCATCGCTGCCTCGGGGTGCATGGCCACAGGCTGGGCACAGTGACCCCTTTTACATAATTCTCATGGGGAGGTGCTCAGTAGCATACTTTTTTACGTTTTGGGTTCCTGGGTGCCTAGTATATTATAACTAACCCCAAAAAAGTTTATAGTCCTGGGTTCCTAGTATATGACAACTAGCCTCAAAAAGTATATACTTTTTTCTCCAGGGGGTTACTGAAGAGCCTAGTGAAGCCCTACCTAGACCCTAAAGAACCTACCTTTTGAGGCTTCCTTATATACTTTCTGCCAGGGGGTTACTGAAGAGCCTAGTCTGGAAGGTGCAGGATTTGGACCACCGGCCTCAAGATTCAGGTGTAGGTTTGTGTTAGCACATGGGTGGTTCTCTAACTTAGGGTCCCTTTTTAGGTCCCCAATATAGTGCGGCACCGTTATAGAAAGGACCCTAAAAGGGACCCTAATGTAGAAAACTACCCACATCTACAGAAGGAAGGCTCTATGACTCTATGTAAGGTTTTGTCGTCTCCCACTTTCAGGGGCTCTTGTGACAGCATTCTGAATGGTGGTCCCTGTTCTTGCCGTATGCCCTACGGGCCCATGTGGCTAAACAGTATGTCAGTTGGCCTCAAAGCAGTCTCTACGCAGGTACTCCCAGCCAAAGTATGTATTATTTGGGACGATTAAGTCCTGGGTATTAGCTTTCGGATTTATGGCTACTGAAAGCTTCGAGAAACCCTAAACCCTAAACCCTAAACCGTCCTTGCTCCGGGGCCGCAGGATATGTAGGGCCTTTCGGGAGTCTAGGCTTTAGAGTTTATACCCATAGGCTCCATAGCAGTTCCTTTTTGGGGCTTTGTATTCAGGATCCTTTCAGGTAATCCCCCACAAAGGAGCTACTACGGTTGATGATATAAACCCTGCATTACCCATAATAAGGAATATACCATAAATCCCATATTTTTAGGGTCCTTAAGGTAATGCAATATCTCTATCATCCACAATATGGAGTCTATAGGTTGATGATTCTGTAGATGCCACGCACCACTGAACTCCAGACCCTCCGTATGAACCTTAAACTCTTTTAGGGTTCATTTCGTCCTTAAGGTAGCGGTCCTCTTCAATGCCCTACTGGTGATGATGTAAATCCTGCATGAAATTACCTTGAGGGCCCTAAGCTATTGGGATTTATGGTTGGTATATGCCCTATTATGGGTAATGCAGGATTTGTATCATCAACCGGATGTAAAATGCTCGCTGACCCAGAGGTCCTCGTGCATGTTGCAGCGCTTTCGCGGGAAGGCCTGCGGCGTTGACAAGCCCTAGGAGCCCAGGTGCAGAAGCAGAGGGTTATTGCTGGCCCTATATGGGACTTTCCGAAAATTAGGGGTACCTTTTTTTTGGGGTCCTTAGAATAAGGATCCTACTATTTAGGGTACTAGATTAGGGTCCCCTATTTTCGGAAACCCCCAATATACCCGCTGTAAACCCGCATAGTACACAAAAGGTCTGTAACCCACCATAGCCCAGTTGTTGCTGAACTGGTAGGGTACTACTGGCCTAACCCGTGAAATTTGCGTATAGTAAGTATAGTAGTCGTAAGCCGGTAACCCTAAACCCTAAACCCTAAACCGTTAGTAAGTATAGTAGTCTTAAACGGGTAACCCACTATAGAGAGGAAGCTGGGCTCTTATGGGGCGCCTGGAGTGGCTTGGGCTTTCAAGGGTTTGGGATATCAGGTTCAGGGTGTTTGTGACTGAGTCAGGGTTTCGGTGTAGGGGTTCTCCAGCCCTAAACCCTAAACCCTCAGCCCGAGTTGCCTCCTGCAAAGCGCAATATGTCTGCATTTGACATAAGAAAGCAAGGGCCCCATGCTGCCGGTAATCGTGTGACAAACGGCCCTCGTACGTTCATCAGCTAAGTAGTCCTCTACTGGTGCACCAGCTGCCCAGCTTAAACAAGCAGTTTTACCTGAGACGCCTGACATACGAGAAATTTATGCCAGAGCTGGCACAGTTCTCATATTTGCCTCAATTTGATCCACAGCTCTAGGGCGTAGCCATGCTCACCTCGTCGCCCGATCATCCAAGTAGTCTCGCAGGCTACAGCCCCACATCTCAAGCTCCAGTCCCGGAGCGCTCAATCGCTTTAATTAAGGAATATGCCTTAAGCTATAGGGGCCTTAATATTATTATGCTTTAAGGTATATTCCTTAATTAAGGGGTATTGGGCTCTCTGAAAGAATCCGTCAAGGTCTTACCAAACAAAATCGCCACACCCCCAAGTCCTGCTTTAAAGTACATGTCCTAAACCCTAAGCCCTAAACCCCCAAGTCCTACTTTAAAGTTCATGCCCTAAACCCTAAACCCTAAACCCCCAAGTCCTACTTTGAAGTACATGCCCTAAACCCTAAACCCCCAAGTCCTGCTTTGAAGCTCATGGCTTCGTCAGCGGGTGTGAAGCGGAGTTTGGGGCGACATATCTGACGTCCCCTGAGCCTCCACGTACCTAACCCTAAGGCTCGAAGGGCTCATCTTTTCAGAGCATTTGGGGGGCCCAAAGACCGTACTTTATATAAGGCTTTTGGGCTACTTTGAGCCTTAGGCTAAAGTTTGAATAGAAGGTTGCAACATGAGTTTAGCGTTTGGCGTTCAGGTGTTTAGGGAGTGTAGGGTTCAGGGTTTAAGGTTCAGGGATTCAGGGGTTTCGGGTTCAAATTTAAGGGTTTAGGATTAGACTTCAGGGGTTAACGGTTCAGGGTTCAGGGTATCCTCATGTCTTCAGGGAAAAGAAAAGGGTACTCGGAGGCCCAGGGGACTTAGTAAGTAGGCCCTGGATGTCAAGTAGGTTGTACGTAGAGTTACAAGTACCCTAAATGGAGTTAACCCAACTATAGCCCTACTTATAACCGACTTACTAAGTTCCCTAATTCTCTAAGTAGACTCTAAGAAGCAATGCTTTAAATACACCAAACATCCCCATAGTCATTGTAAATAGCCTCCTCTAAGCCTCATGGGAGTCCCAGCGTCAATCATCCTTATCCCATGGCGCCGATGCTGTTGGGTGCACAAAGACGTAAACAAATTCCTCGAAGTACCGATGGGCCCCAGAGTAGTTCCTTTTTGGGATTACCTTAATAGGGTCCTAAATATATCCTTTTTGGGATTACCTTATAGGATCCTAAGTATAGCCTTTTTGGGGGTTACCTGAAAGGATCCTAAATATAGGCCTTTTGGCATTTTGGGGTTACTTTACAGGATCCTAAGTAGAAAGCCCTTTTTAGGAGCTGCTATGGAGCCCTTTGGGTATGCCTGGAAGCCCTCAGCCCCTAGAACCCCTAAAGCCCTTATATGGTTGATTAGGGTTTATAAGTTAGTGTTCATTAGGGTTTAAGGTTTAGGGTTTTTACAGAGCTTTGGAGGCGTCTCCTCTGCGCCAAAGTCTTTTGGTGTTCACTGTAGACCCTAAACCCTAAGCTAAACCCTAAACCTTAAAACCCTAAACCTTAACACCCTAAACCTTAAACCCTAAACCCTAGACCCTAAACCCTAAACCCTAGAGGCCCTAAAGTGGAGGCCTCGCGCCGAATGCTGTGATCCTCGGCTCGGGTGCGGATATTTGCGCCAAGCAGAGTGCTCCTCGTCTGTGGCATGGAACCTTAAGGACGAAAATGACCCTTAAAAGTAGGGGCTCTGTACCCTTATACTATGAATTCCTATATGGTATATGAACCTTAAACTGTGTTAGGGTTCATTTCGTCCTTAAGGATATGGGTAGGTCTTTAAATTAGGGTCCCTTTACGGGGTCCTTTGTAGAAGGGTGCCATACTATATTTGGGACCTGAAAAAGGGACCATGTAGAGAACTACCCCAAACCCTAAATTGCTTATTATTTGATGGGCTTTCCGTCATGCTGGATTCACACCACTTCCAGCTTCGGAGCTCTAAACGATGTTTATGTGTGGTTCCTTTTGTAACTGAGGCTTTACTTAAAGGAAACTACAGGTGGGGAGTCTATAGGGCTTCTATAGGGCATATATAGACCTTCAATAAGCCTCCTATAACGGTAACTATCCACCTGAAAAGGTCCTAGATTTACCTGGAGTCTCTGAAAGGAAGTGGCCGAGACGCAGAGCCATAAGTATCCTGAGTCCAAGAGGCTTAGCAAGTGGAGTGTGGCTGGATCTTCAAGTAAGATTTGACAAACTACGACAAAGGCCTACTTTGTGACATGTATTCACTCAGTTTAAGGTTTTATTGAAGGTAAGTGTCCGAAATGGAGGGTTTAGAACGTAGGCCCTTGGGTTATTGTTTAGTCATTACCTAAAAGGCTCAAAATAGCCCAAAAGCCTTAACATATGAGTCCTTCGAGCCTTACCCAGAGGCTCCATAGTTGTTCCTTTTTGTGGTTTTTATTTAGGATCCTATTAGGTACTCCCAAAAAGGAACTACTATGGAGCCTAGGGTCTGGGTTATTATGTCACAATGTAGCGCACAACATTCTTCCCATCCTGGAGGCCCCTATATTCGAGTTTAGGGTTGAGGGTTTAGGGTTTCTTAGAGTTTAGGGTTTAGGGTTTCTTAGAGTTTCGGGTTTAGGGTTTAGGGTTTGTTGGGGTTTAGGGTTTATTAATTAGGGGTACACAACGGATCAGTCCTCGATCCACAAGGCACTGCACTCAGCAACTTTGCGATTCAAGCAGTACGCCAGTGCTCATCGCCTTGTCCACAGTGTGCCCATGCTTACACCGAACATGCTGGTCGATGCCAGTGCAGGGAGCTTCCCTGTGCTTATTTTAAAGGCCTTTAACGGGCGACTTTTTTGGGTTTCTTGTCGGTATGTCTCCGGGCTGCTGTTGCAAGCGACCCAAATCCCGATTTGGAGTTGCGACTCGCTGAGAAATGCACACAATCGCTGCTTCTCTGGTTCCAGATCCAGGAGGACGCACCACGGCGGTTCATCAATTCTGCGACTGGACACTGAGGCTTGAGCCGCCCTAGGCTTTGAAAGGCCAAACCCAATCCGAGACCGGATCCCAGAAATTTCAATACCCCTGAATTCAGCAAATAACCCTTAAGTTATAGCAAGGCCCATGATATGAATTTCACTTTAGTATCTATTTCTTGATTGAGGAATCTTGGCATACAGCCCAAACCCCAACCCCTCAACATGGACCCTAGAAAGGAACTTCTCTAAACCCGAAGCCCTAAACTTCTTAAGCCTTAACCCCCACCCCCCATAAAGCTTTTAAATCCTACACCCTAGACCTCTTAAACCCTAAACTCCCTCTAGATTCTAAACCCAAAACCGCCAAAACCCTTTAAAGCGAACCTTTCAGAGACCTAAACCCTACAACCCTACAACTCTACAACCCGAAACCCTAAACCCCTAAAGCCCTAAACCCTAAACCCTAAAACCCTAAAAACCCTAAACCCCAAAACCCTAAAAACCCTACAACCCCAAACCCTAGTAACCCTAATTCCTAATGACCCTCCGGAGGAGTGGCTCTGGGCAGCGATTCTCCTTGCAGAGCTTCAAGGCCCCTAAGGCTCTAAGGACTCATATTTTAAGGCTTTTGGGCCCAAAGACCATACTATATAAGGCTTTTGGGCTACTTTGAGCCTAAGAGTTATAGGATCCTAGGGCCCAAAGAACATACATTGTAAGGCTTTTTGGTGCGATTTTGAGCCTTAGGGGGCTCGGGCTGTGAGCTGCGAAGTTCAGCTACGCAGTAGTTTGGGGTTTAGGGTTTTAGGGCTTTAGGGGTTTTAGGGGTTTTAGGGCTTTAGGGTTTTAGGGCTTCAGGGTTTTAGGGCTTTAGGGCTTTAGGGTTTTAGGGTTTCAGGGTTTTAGGGTTTTACGGGGTTAGGGTTTTAGGGTGTAGGGCTTTAGGGTTTAAGGGTTTGGGGTTTTAGGGGCTTTAGGGCTTTTAGGGCTTTAGGGCTTTTGGGGCTTTAGGGCTTCAGGGTTTTAGGGTTTTAGGGTTTTAGGGTTTAGGCTTTAGGCTTTAGGGTACCAAAACTAGGCACCTCAAAAAAGTTGTAGGGCATGACCCTCCAGGTAGAGTAGGCAACCTTTAACCTCTTTGGGGTTTAGGTTTAGGGTATAGGGTTTAGGCT
>CAJNJA010005671.1:0-2500 GCA_905231915.1 Symbiodinium necroappetens
AATGTCATGTCATGTCATGTCATGTCATGTCATGTCATGTCATGTCATGTCATGCAATGTCATGTCATGTCATGTCATGTCATGTCATGTCATGTCATGTCATGTCATGTCATGTCATGTCATGTCATGTATGTGTGTATGTGTGTATGTGTGTATGTCTGTATGTATGTATGTATGTATGTATGTATGTATGTATGTATGTATGTTTATATACATACATATATCGAGGCCAAGGTACAGTAATTTACGGCCCGCAGACCCGAGTCTGTGTCTGGGTTTCGCCATGCTCCTGAGGGTGAGAGTCGCCTCTCTAACTCTTTACGCTGAGAGCAAGCGCAGCCTTGACAACTCAGCCCTGAACCCTAAACCCGCCCGTCGAAACGAAGAACCCATGAACCCGTGTAGTCCTAACTCCTCAAGCGCTAAATAACCCTATAAACCACTCAAACGTACACCCCTCAATTCATCAAGGCCTAGAAGCCTCGACGCTTCCCCGAAGCTACACCCTCACAAACCCCCAGAGTTTCTCAAAGACTCCTCCAAATCCCTAAAACCCTATGTACCAGGACCCTCCTTGTACCGTCAGATAGGGGTACATGGTCTCAAATAAGGTTTATTCAGGGTCAAATAGAGGGTATACAGAGGGTCTAGGTATCCCTGAAAATTTAAGACGGCCATCAAACCCACACGAATTCAATCAGCTTCGGTCAAGGCTGAAGGAGGGAGCCGCGACGATTCCGGAGGAGCGGCGCGCCAAGGTTCCTCTCCTCATCTTCGGCACGGCTGGGATGAGGCTTCGAGGGAAGGGTTCAGGGTTTAGGGCGGGAATGAAGGTTCATGTTTGGGATTTAGGGTGCTGAGGGCGCACTCGAAGGGTGTTTTACGCGTTCTGCTACGGATTGGATCGCGGGATTTGGGGCTGTGGGGTTCCAAAAAGATGCTAAACCCCATCATGCCCCTGAATATAGACACCCCTCATAGGACCCTCAAAGGACCCCCCCTCAACGGAACCCAACTCTAAGTGTTCTAAGGCCCCATAATACAATTCTACGACTCCCAGCCCCCCTATCCTCCTAAACCCTAAACCCTAAACCCTAAAATCCTAAACCCTAAAACCCTAAACCCTAAACCCTACCCCCCTAAACCCTCCTCGGAGGCTGCTTCCTGCGGGGGAGCAGAGCTCGATCTGGTCCACGCTCCATGCGCAGCTCGCCGGAGCGAAGGACTTCCCCTTCGACCAGGGCGCCTTCCAGGCTCTTCCGGGGGTTTTGGGGTTGAGGGTTTAGGGGTTTATAGGGTTTTAGGATTTTAGGGTTTAGGATTTTAGGGTTTTAGGGTTTAGGGTTTAGGGCTTAAAAATTTTGGGTTTAGGGTTGGGTTTTTTCGTAGGGTTGGCATAGGGTTCTATAGAAGTTCCGCAGTGGATTTGCATAGGATCTCGTGCTTCCGGTGGAGCAATCTAGGGTTCTTGATTGTGGTGCTTGGTCAAGCTTGTGGTATGATGATGGGCACCAAGGGAAAAGAGCTTCGTGGATCAAAGCGGCAGGATTTCCGGCTGCTACTAGTATATCATAGTGTGACAATCGACACGTGAGCCCCAGTTCACACCCATGTGCTACTGTATGTCATGCGCTCAGTTAGTTTCATGCGCCTATAATCAGAGTTTCAGCGCGACATATTCTGGAACCCTGTGCCTGGAAAGCCAAATGAACACTAAACGTCACTAAACTCTTAGCAGTATACCTCGCATGCGACAATCGGCCATTGCTGTTGTTGAGGCCGCTCTCTAAACCCTAAACCCTAAGCCCCAAAACGTAAACCCTAAACCCTAGGTGTTGGTGTTGTTGAGGCCCTGAGCCCCAAAACGTAAACCCTATACCCTAAACCCTAAACCCTTGGCGTTGATGAGGCCCGCACAGTCAGCGGTGACGAGGAGGGCCTTTGGGCCGTGCTGGCCACCAACTTTCTGATGGGCCGGATGGGCCACGACTTGTAGCTCGTGTGGCAACCCAAGGGTTTAGTTGTTTAGGGTTTTAGGGGTTTAGGGTTTAGGGGTTTAGGAAAGCTTAGGGGTTTGCGGTTTATTGAGCAAGTTGGACAGATAGGTTTTGTGCGACAAGCGGCTCAGGCCGCAACTTGTTTAGCGGTGTCCCTTTCTCCGCTTGGCAGGGAAGTTCTGAACCTCATCAGCTGAAGCCATAAAATAGGGCGTCCTGGATTAGCAATCTCCACCCTCAAGGAAAGTACCCTGAGTTCTGGCCAGGGATGCTCTCGAATCCTGAAAACGAAACGCCACGTCCCGATCTTCAATCTGAGGTTTAGGCATTTACCCTCGCAGCAAGTACTTCTAGGTCTCTCGAAGGCGAGCACCCAAAGGTTCATGTGAGCATTAGTTGGAAAGGAATCCGGTTCCTCCCGACCCATGCTTCGTGGTTCGGCCGTTTCTGTTCCCTGCGCTCCCCTCTACGAGCTTTAGTCAACCCTCTCATTCCTATGAGGC
>CAJNJA010005671.1:7500-17521 GCA_905231915.1 Symbiodinium necroappetens
CTGATCTCTTCCTATAGAGTCAGAATGAAATATGAGTTTGTTCTTTTTTCTCCCTGGTTTCAAAGCCCAGGACTACGACAACCTTCCTTTCCGATGCTTCCAGGCCAACTACATCTTAGTGCTTCTGGGATCCTCGGCCGAGATGAGGGTTTAGGGACAACTACATCTACTGGCACTGCTGGGATCCTCGGCCCCAAACACTAAAAACCCTGAGCCCCAAGCCCAAAAAACTTAGTGCTTCGCTGCTTTGGCCCATGAGGGTGACTAGGGATTGATACCATACACCTCAGTGTTTCTCGGATCTCGGGAGCAATATGGGTGAGTACGGATTGGGTTAGATGTTAGGATTTAGGGTTTCAGGCTTGGCTTCGGGTATTGGAGCGACCGTCCGCATTGCTGGGTTCATAGAGTTCTATCCAAGGCGGGACACAGGGGTACAGAGCCGTCATGTTATCGGTGACTTATGTGTCGGGGAATTGGGGACAAGGCAGCTTTGCTTGCCGGAGAAGGCTTTATACTGTTGTTGTAGCATGAGTCCAGGACCCTAGGCTACTCAAATCTGATCCTGCGCTTGCGTTGCTTTGTCTTGCTCCCTCCTTTCCTTAACCGATTCTTGAACCTCAATCCCAGACTGGTGCCTACATCTTCGAACCACCTGCCCAAGCACCGAACTCTGGCGTCTTGAGCTTGAACCCCCAGCGCGACTAGTAGAAGAATCGGAATGTCAAGCATAGTCTCGGTCGTGGTAGGGATGGCATCCGTGGTCAGGACTGGGAAACATTGAACCTTTAAGCCTCGCATTTCCAAGACCCTGCAAGATATCACCCTCAACACACCGCCAGACAGACGAACAGCATTGGTGTTCTGTCCTCCGAAACACCCAGGAGAAGTGTACGGCTTTGCGAAAGATTCGCGGAAGGTCACTTTTGCCCTCGAGGCCCCCTGCCAATATCTGATCCCTGAGACTTTTCTTGGCAAGCAAAGTTATAAACGCTCATAGTGGGGCTATAACAAGGTTCTTCAGTACTTGGTTTGTTGTTTCTGGGTTCCTGTTGTAAGATACCAAGACCCAAAAAATGATGTACCCAGTGGAATACTGAACAGCCTGGAGAAATCATGTTACCTGCAGTTACGTTGAGACACAGACCCTTTTCGAGAACCTGTCAAGCAATCCGCTAAGGAACCCTGAATTCTTTTTTGCGGGGTGTCAAGTTTTGCATGAAGGACTGTCAGGGTTTGATTCGTTGGAGTTTGTTTCGGGCCAGTTTCGGGCATATTGCGTTTATGGCCCTGGTTTCGAGTTTATGATCCCTTACGCGATAAGCCCTCAAGCCTCAACCCTATAAGCCCTAAACATCCAACCCCTCACTCCGAAGCTTCTCCTGCCCTTCGGGCTCTTATGGTGCTCGGTTTTTCGGAGTCGGACTGGAGGACTCATCAAACCCCCTTGAGCCTATCGAATTATTTGATTCCCCAAAACCCCGGGCTATGGGGTTCTTACTTATATCTTTGACTCGTAGGTCTGATTGTGGGTCCAAGGCAGCTGAGGGGCCTGATTATCAGTACGAATATCCTCTTCTAGTTCCCGGTCTAACCTTTCATGAGCCTATTGTGCCCTAACCCCATGAGGCCCCTCATCATCGAAGCCTTTTGGATCCCTTGACCCTTATAAACAATCAAACATAGAAAGGAGCCAAAGAATGTTTTTCAGGCCCCCATGATATGAACCCCTTGAGGCTTCCGGGCAAGCTCCTAAGCTGGGGTTTAGGGTTTAGGGCACGGTTTAGGGTTTAGGGTTTAGGGCAGGGTTTAGGGTTTATAAGGGTTTAAAGGTTTACGGTCTCAGGTGGACGGAGAAGACCTTGAGTGGCCTCTAGGCGCCTCCAACCTGAAGCGCGACGGGTTTCGGCTTGAGAGTTCAAGGTGTATGGTGGTGACATATTAATTTTGGGTCTTCACCATCACAAGAATGATGATGATGATGCTGCTGATGATGACGATGATGATGCTGTATTGGTAAATTAGTAGCTGTCAGAGTGGTAGAGGCAGCAGGAGCGACAGCAAAATGTCCCCAACGCGACTTCCTAAGCATGGCTGTAGCTGCTGTACAGTAAGTAGGGTGAGGGGGGGGGGCAGTTTTTTGCGGTTACCTAAATCATGGAGTTTCTCGGAGCCTGAGTTGCAAAGCCCAAACCCATACAACGCATGAGACATGCAGCTCGCCCAGCCTGACTTGATGCGGCAGAATTCACGACAGATACCTCCGACAGCAAACACCGAAAGGAACGTGGGACATAGCAACAGTTGTTCTTCATAAGTTCTAATGAAGGTACCTGTAAACTTACTTACCAAGTCCCCCCGATCCTCCAAAAGATGGTTTAGCAATTCGAGCTCAACATCGCTGCAGGGAGCCCCAAGGATTTATCATTGACGCCCCGAGCCAGAAGGAAATCTGAATTCTAGGTTCAAGCTTAAACTTTAAGCCCACAGCCCAAAAGTATGTATATTATATGTATGTACCGAGAAAATAGTATATACTTATGTATGTGTATATATATACACACATGCACACATATGTACACAAATGTATGAGGAGAGGGAGACAGCGAGCGATAGACAGCCATGTAGGCAGGAAGAGAGATGGGTAGGTAGGATGATAGGACCACGCCAAACCCGAAAATCACACAGGGGCCCTTCTTCACGGGCGGTCTCAACCCGGCCAAGCAGAGGCCACAGGTGAGCTGTGAGACTCTGCGTCCGACTCAAAGCTGTGAAGCTTCGGGTTTTTGGAGCGGTTTGATCGCATAGGTGACCGCTCGTTTGCACAGATCCCTATACAGATCCGTGATGCAGAAGAGACCCTCCCCGCTGTGATGAAGCGGAGTCGCTTGAATGGACTCTGGGGTCACGGCTGGTCGTGGGCCCAATTGCTTTCTTTGCTTCTCTTTTGCACATGTAGAAGATTTTGCCTCCTGCTCGCTGTAAAGCGGAGTGGCTTGGATGCACTGTGGGGATCCGCAACTGTCGGGTTCTCGCAACCGTTGCGAACTCGGATTCGCCACCGTATTCACCGTACAGCAGCGGTATTTCTGTCACAAGGGACCAGACGCAGCTCCAACGCGGAGTTGATTGCAGAAGCCGTCCCCGCGTGTTCCGTGAGCGCCGGTCGACAAAGCCCGTGCTCCATGGATGGGCAATCGGTTCAGTCTCTGGTAGTCGCACCATTCGCACAATGACCATTGTCGTCAAGTGTCGCTGTCATGCTCAACATTGTGGCCGTCCGCGTCATGACTAGCATCCTGTTGCCATCGTCATCACCACCAACTCCACGGTCATGATAACATCAATACCAACCCGAATCAAGCCCGGCGCAGCAGTCATCATCATCATCATCATCATGATCATCATCATCAGCAGCAGCAGCATCATCATCAACATCATCATCATCATCAACAACAACAACAACAAAAGCATCACCACCACCACCACCAGCACCACCACCACCACCACCATCATCATCATCATCATCCTCGCCGTCATCGTTACTGTAATTTCCATCGTCGTGTTCATCGTCGTCGATCATGGTCGTCACAGATCTGCTTTTATGAACCCTCGACAACCGCGACTGCATAAGACTGCGTGGCACATCCCGACTACTTACCGGAAGCCTTTCTTCTACACGCAAAGCTTGCAGAAAGTGCAAGCCCCTCTTGAATCCATGTTTGATTCCATGCCCGAAAAGCCCGACTTCTGTAAAATCTAAGCCTAAGGCTATCCTGCCGACCTCCTGTTTGTGAATGATTGCACAATGCTGCGGCAGTTTTTCAACTGCGGGCGCCGGGAGCCCTGTGGCAGTTCGTGCGGACCAAAGCATAGCTGATAAGGTTAGATGAAGCTTAGACGACAGCGAGCAGATGGGCAGCAAGCTTCATGTTCTTCATCAGTATCGTTGTCTACAATCCACATCCCAGCCTGCATCGGCATCACCACCTTCATTCTCATGTAAAAGCTGATGGTGAGCATCCGATCAGGAAGGTGATTCTTATGGTGATGCCGTGTGTGCTGGTGGTAGTTGGGGTGGTGATGGTGGAGGTAGAGGTGGAAGAGGTGGCGGTGGTGATGCTGGCGGTGGCGGTTGTGGCAGCATTGATGAAGATGTCGATGATGATGATGATGATGGTTACGACTACGATGATGATGATGATGATGATGATGACGAAAGGGGTGTTGATGCTGGTGCTGGCGGTGGCGGAGCTGGTGGAGGTGGATGTGGTCAGGATGGCGATTTGTTGGATAACTGTGAGATACAATAGACGGCTGGGTCGACAGACATGTCGGAATCACCTTAGGCCGTGCAAAACCCTGAACTTGCCCAAGACTCGGTCATACGAAACCCTCATCCGCAACCCCGAACCCACCCGAATCAAGAGTTTCGTCAGGTTGTGAGGCATCCTCCGGCACTGCTCTCCCCGCGCTTCGCGCACCTCGTGAACGTAAGGAGGCCCCTTCAGGGAAAGACTTCGGAGGGAAGATGTCCTTTGAGGGTGACTGTAGGGGTAGCTTTCAGGGTACTACCGAGGTTATCGCTATACGGTACAGCCTGTACAGGTTACTATGAAGGTACTATACGGTTACTTTAAGGGTACTATATGGGCATGATAAGCGGCTTTTGGAGTTGTCGGCTTGATGAGGTTGAATATAGAAGCCTGAATAATTTGCAATATCCGACATTACAGCAGTTGCTGTGGTCTCCGTGCACTTCGTGATCTCAGAGGAGTTGCCCTGATCCCCATGCACTCGTGATGTACTGCAGACAAGTCACGAACCTTCTTGTTTATCTTGATAGAACAGACCCTAAACCCTTGATCCCTTAAAGCCTATAAACCCTATAACCCTTAAGCCCTAAACCCTAAATTCGCGCCATCGCGAAGGGACTGTGGGACTGTCGACTTTAACTACCCCCCTTTGACCGACCCTACTGAGCCACTACTTTAGGGTTTAGGGTTTAGTATTTCGGGTTTAAGGTTTAGGGTTTAGTATTTAGGGTTTAGGGTTTAGAATTTAGGGTTTATAGGGCTTAGGGTTCAGACCTTTTTCAGGTTTCACCTCAAGCTTAAAGCTTCAATGTTTTCGTTGTCATGCCAATCACATGACTGCGTGCACGTCAGGTTTCAGTCGTATGCGCCAACACACTCGAGAGATGTTAGGCTCATGGATCCAAGGAGTCGGGAAGAGCCGCAAGATGCTTGTCTTTGAGACTACGGTCGACCCTGCACCTCTCATTCAACCGGGCTGCTTCAACCCCTCATTAATATCGAACCTTATATGGGTAGTTCTCTAAATGAGGGTCCCTCTTAGGGTCCTTGTGTATAAGGGTGCCGTACTATTAATTTTGGAAACCTAAAAAAAGGACCCTAATTTAGAGAACTGCCCATTTACTATCAACGAGAGACTGAACTCTCCCAAAGAAGTGTTGGGAGGCGCGCAGGGGCGCTGGCTCAATTTGCCTCACGAACTCCGTGCGCCCACTCGGAAGCAGGGGTCCAGGGTGGCAGTTCTTCTGGGTCTAATCTCTATAGGGATCAATGATAATTAGTAACAGCGGATGATAAACAACCCGGTTTTTTTCAAGTTTGCGGACTGCGGTTTGGATCCGATGGATCGCTTGACGGCTTGAGCTCAGAGTCAAGTCTGTTGATGTATGTGAAGAGGTGCCAGGCGGATGTAGACCTTGGATAGACAGTGCCTTTCGGAAGAGGCTTTAGCATTGGGATCTGCCGTATCATCCTTCTTACAGGCGGTGTTTGTTGGTTCATCAGCAGGAATCTGACACCTGCTGTTTCATCAACATACGCGGACGCCCAGACTTGTCCTCCGTGTATACTTGTAGGAACTGCAGCTACTGGACTGGAGGTAGATATGCTAAGCCCTGAACCATTGACCATATAGCTGGGAGATCACGTTTGCCATTCTGTTTCCTGACTCAATCGGCAGTTCTAGTTGATTCTAGTTCGAACTTATGGGATCGACGGGCCGCACTACATTGCCGTTCCTCCGCTGTGCAGCCTTTGTGTGATAAAGCCTAAACGCCTAAACCGTGGGTTTTAGACAGCACCCTGTGTGATGTGCGGCCTAAGACCCAGGCTGAGAAACCAGATTTGCCAAACCTGCGTCACAGTCCATGAAATCAATTACCCAGAGAGTCCATGTATCCACATAGTATATACTTTGGCCTTATAAAGTAGTCCCTACATAGGTACTTTGGGGCCAAAGTATATACTGTTTGCGTACATGGACCCTCTGGGTTAATCAGTTGGTCAGAACACGGAAGTATGGCTTACAGCGAGAGCATCTAAAGAAGAGTGAGGCCGAGGCCCTTCTTCCTGAAGAGTGGGTACACCTGCTACGCTGGTCAACTTTAAATCGAAATTTGCGCACTGGTCTTCGAGGTTTGAAGCCTAGAAAAACCTTAATCCGTGATGCCTGTGAGCAGCACACGCCCCAAACCCTGGACCTGGCCAGGACGTGCTGCAACATCCCCCATCCTGCCATGCTGTCCTGAGCTTAGCTCTACAGCTCTACTTGGCAGATATAGCATTGCAGGTTTGTAGATGGAAATTTCCGTCTTTCCAATCCTGTCTTCGGCAAGTGTCAGGCGCAGCTGTAACAAATGAATCTGTTTCAGCTGCATGAAAGGTTATCCCTGCAGATTTTCACCTGATTACCTATAGTCTCCATTGTAGTTCCTTCTTGGGGTTACCTTATAGGATCCTAAACACATATTTGGTTAAACCAGAAAAGAAACTACAATGGAGACTATAGGTATTTCATGGTCAAGGTGCCACTGTGACGATCTGCTTCCGCTGCGATTTGTAGAAACATGCCCTATACAACACCTGAATATGATTGGGGAGTCAGATGCCACTGTCCAGGCATGCAGTTGCTGTCCATGAGGAAGCATGGCCTTGTGCAGCACCGGGTGCTAAAGAGTCTGAAGACCCTAAACCCGAAAGCCTAATGTAGGGGCCTTAGTAATTAGAGTAGGGTTATGGGGGTTCCTTAATTATGACTAATCCTATAATGGGCCCCAACGCCCTATTCTAATTATTAAGCTACCCATAGGCCCCTAAGTAGTTCCTTTTTATGGTTTATATTTAGAATCCTGTAAGGTAATTAATTCCAAAAAGGAACTACTTCGGGGCCTATGGGTACTCGTATCCTTTCCATCCAGGGGCTTCCTGTCTGAGGTAGACTCGGACAAGCAGCGGCTTTGCGTATGCCGCGAGGAGCTCTCCGCTGGGGCCTTGGTGGGGGTTTAGGTAGGGTTTAGAGTTTAGGGGTTTAGGTAGGGTTTAGGGTTTAGGGGTTTAGGGGTTTAGGGTTTAGGGGTTTAGGGGTTTAGGGTTTAGGGGTTTAGCACATCAACGAGACCCGTGATCAGTTCGGCATCTGCCTTATCCCAGACACATCTCAATTCGAACTCCTGTGTCTTAGCATGCTGTGGCATGCGATCTGAGACAGAGATGTCAGCCGTCTAGGCTTCCCCCCTGTACTTTCTCGAGTCGCGACTTGTTTTTCGTGCGCGATGGTCTTCATCGCGGCTAGCTGTTGTATCAGCATTGTAGTATTTGTTGCATGCATGGCAGCTCTGATTCCGGGGACTGGTACACCCTCAAAGGCCACCCGAATATAGAAGCCTGATCATTAACAGTATAGCCCACTTGCCTGTTCTAAGGATACAGGCCATTATACACTGATGTCTCGCCACAAAGCTTGGAGGTCCATAGTCGGTCAAAGTGACAGTTGGAAGTTAGAATTGCCATCTTTGGTGATCATGGTTTTACCAGCTTGCTGCCCAACCGAACTCCACCAGCAGCCCTACCTGCCCATCCCCAATTTTTCGTCCTCGACCCTAAACCCCAAACCCGGAATCCCACGTCAACGTCGAGGCCGCTCCGCTGAAACCCGCAGTTCGCGAGCGCGCCGACACTTCGAAGCAAGTCGCTAGTTCCATCCAGGTTGCAATATGTATAACGCGAAAAAGGTATGGTAATGTAGAAACCCGATTAAGAAACCCTGGCCCTATAATCTCAAAATATTAGGATTCATATAAAGCACCCGAATAAAGACCCAAGGTTTCTTAATCAGATTCCCATATTAATGTTCTTTGGGTTTCCTTTATTGTAGAAGGATATACAGTGATATACATTGTACTGTAACATACTCCCGGAACCGCTTCTAGTCATTAGTGTCCTTATATCAGCTATTCATGGAGGTTTGGCGTTCAGGGTCTTCCACCAGTAACTATATGGGGAGCTCTCTAAATTAGGGTCCTTAGAGGGGACCTTATTTTAGAGAACTACCCATATAGGCTTGGGGTTGGGCCTTTACATGGAGGTGTTTAGGTTGGCGGGTCTGGTTTGTTACGACAGGTTGCATGCCAGGGCCTAGAAGACGCGACCCTGGCATTCAGGCCGTGCATTCTCCAGATCACTGCATGCACTGCACTGCGTTCCGGGCAAGTAAGCAGAAGAGGTGCATGTGCTTTTGCGTATTCCAACATTGGGTCAAGACTGTCTGCTGGGGTTCGATGGGAGTCTTGAAATCCTAAACTTCCTAAACCCTACTCGAAGTCGCAAACCTGAACCCTAGACCCTTGGATCGAGCCGAGAGGTCTGGGTCTTGTTGGTGGCTGTTTCTGTCGGGTGAGTCCTCGTGTGTGTCGCTGTCGCCCTTGCATTATCAGGTTCGTTCTTGCTCTTTGCTGATGCCTGGGTACATCTTGCTGTGAAATGGTCGCCCGCATAGCCGTGAAATCAGCCACCCGACCACAGGAAAACCGGCAAGACTCAACAGCACACCTCAATCAAACCACTGCCCTAGAAACACGTGAGTCATTTCAACATGCTCAGGAAGCTACCGCCGAGGCCTGTGATGATGGATGCGAGGAGTTTCTGCTTCTGCCCGCCCTTGAATAGTAATCACACATTCATAACAGAAACCATATGACTAATAGTAGTAGCTCATGATACTAATACCACTAGTATTAACTACTAAAACTATTCATCCTAATGCTGTTGTCATTCGGGGAAATCTTCATCGGCATCATTCATGATTATTGGCAATGATCATCGTCGTCAACGTCTTCGTCTCTCTCTTGCACCAGTCAACATGCGTATCGTCGCTATCGTCGTCACGAGTATTCTCATAACCGCCATCATCACCATAAGCAGCACCTTCCTGATTGTCACGACCGTCACGCTCCCTATGACCAGAATCGCCTTCAATGTCTTCATGGACGGCTTCGTGGTCATTATCATTTTCATGGCCATCGGCACCATGATACACGGGCCTTGACCGGTAATAAGCAGATTCGAGTCGATGCCACCCTTACCTTGAAACCCCCCCAGCCACCTCTCGCCATGCCTTATAGACGGCCCACACTCCTTGGACCAAGCCTCTGAAAGGTCTTCGTTTAGAGGGTCCCGGGGCCTCACAGAACCTGTAGGTGTATAGTGCTCTAGAAGCCCTTCTGGCCTCCATTGGGGCTTTGGGTCCACTTCGAGGTCAGCTTTTCGTTCGTGCCTTGAGGCTTCCCGGCCTTGAGCTAACAGCCTAAAACCTAAACCCTAAACCTTATAAACCCTAAACCCTATAAGCCCTAAACCCTAAACCCTATAAACCCTAAAACCAAAACTCCAAACCCTAAACCCTAAACCCTAAACCTAAACCCTAAACCCTAACCCTTACAAGCTTCCCTAAATCCGGAAGCCTACAATTGAAGTCCAATGCCCGGCAAGATTTAGATTGGATGTGATTGGCTAGTCTGTGGCAGAGCAAGAACNNCTATAAACCCTAAAACCAAAACTCCATAAGCCCTATAAACCCTAATCCCCCCGTAGCCAACAGCACCCAAAAGCGGGGCCAAAAGCCAGGCTGCGGGATGGAAACCTGGTCTCCGGCGCATGGCTCCTCGATCCAACTCGCAGTTACGTGTACCAAGTTTAGGGTTTAGGGGTTT
>CAJNJA010005672.1:4883-17521 GCA_905231915.1 Symbiodinium necroappetens
AGGGCTTAGGGTTGGGGGTTGAGGGTTTCGGGGTTAGGGTTTAGGGATAACGGCAGTCACTTTATGAACTCCGAAAGGACGGGTAGGCTCCGGACGCAAATGCTATCCATCATTTTGTCGCCGCCCTCGGCTGCAGAGATGTACGGCCCATAGGGTTTGCATGGCTTTGGCTTCTGAGCGTGAAACGCAAGACCATGGCACGAAACTTATTGATGACTCCGTCTAGGCATTGCTAAGCAACGGACGAGATGCTGATCCCTATCATCCATGCAGAAAGACACTGACCTGCAGGTGTCGGAATTCGTCCTGCCTTGTGGCTGAGGGCTATAGGTAAGGCAACGATACGTACGAGCACATGGACGCACAGTCCCAAATTATGTACTTATAACTTGTAGCCTTATTTCAGAAATCCCCTGACTCTCCAAGTAGACGATAAACACCTTAATCCTCAACCCTGAACCTTAAACTCTGAACCCCAAACCCCAAATTCTAAACCCCTAGTTACACCCTTATAAACCCTATGCCCCAAACCCTAAACCCCCAAACTCTAGACCCCTAAACCCTGAAGCCCCTAAAGTACCCAGAGAGCCCAATACCCCTTAATTAAGGAATATACCTTAAATTATAGGGGCCCTAATATTATGATTTAAGGTATATTCCTTAATTAAGGGATATTGGGTTCTCTGGGTACACCTCTAGTAGACCCGAAAGCCTGACACCCTAATGTAGGATTTAGGGTTTAGGGTTTAGTATATGCTATTCGGGTACATGGACCCTTAAGGTTAAGCCTTTATACCCCTAAACCCTTAAACCCTAAACCCCTAAACCCTAAACCACCAAACTCTCGACCCCTAAACCCTTTAAGCCTTTAAAGTAGCCGGGCGGCCATTGCCCCGAAGGGGTTCATCGATCCCTGCTTTGCCGGCGCCTGCCTGAGAAGAAGATGGGTAGGGCTTAGGGTTGAGGGTTTAGGGCTTTTTGGGTTTATAGGGTTTAGGGTTTAGGGCTCAGGGTTTAGGGTTGAGCTGTTTTTTAACGCCTCGAGGGTTTAGGGTTTAGGCTTTTGGGCTTAGGGTTGAGGGTTTAGGGTTTAGCGGTTTAGGGTTCAGGTTTAAGGTCTACATTGACCCCTAGACCCTCCACCAACTATTCCGGCCCCTGTGTCCATGCTACGGAGCTCTCTCCCAAAGGGTCCTAGGTACTGTTCTGGGGGGATGCTCTCCCCAATCATAATACCACCTCCAAATATAGAAACCCTACATTCTACTATCTAGCTACTTCGGAACCCTTAAATTAAAGGAACCCTAAACCTGGACCCTTCGGGTCTGCCCGAAAGCCCACGCACTCCAGACTCGCCCAGAAAGCCCCTGAGCCCGAACCGGTTTAGGACCTACCTGGACCCCAAAGAACCTACCTGTTTAAGGACTTATATAAAGAAACCATAATAAGGAACACCCGAAAAAGACAGGTTTTATCGGGGTAAAGAAACTCTAACCCCCCCCAAAGCCGAAGCCCTAAACCCTGAGCCCTAAACTCTAAAGCCTACCTTGTAACTACCACAATTCACCTGCATTTTTGCTGTAAGCCCTGTGTAGAAGCCCTGGTATTAGAGATTAGAGGGACCCTACCCAAAAAAACTAGGTTTCGGTAGCCAGGGTCCCAAAACCCTACAACCTACACCCTAAACGAGCCGAAAGTCGCCTTACCTAGACCCTTAAATGTAGTACCTTTCTTGGTTACCTTAGTTTCTTATTAACGGATCCTAAACATAAAAATAAAGTCCTACCCTTCAGTCGTTCACGTCTTCGAGTGGCGCGGCGGCAAGGTGCGCGACCAGGAGAGCGACTGCGGAGCGGATGATCCTCGGTTTAGGGTTTAGGGTTTACGGTTTAGGGTTTAGGGTTTACAGTTTGAGGTTTAGGGTTTAGTTTAGGGCAGCTTGTGTGCACAGTGGGTTTAGGGTTTCGGAGGTTAGGGATTTAGCTGTTTAATGTACAACCCGTTTAAGAAACCCTGGCCCTGTAACCCACGAATATCAGCATTCACATAAAGAGCCCTAATGGAAACCCTGCGTTTCTGGCTCAGGTTTCTATTTCGGGGTTCAAGGTCCAGAGCTTTGGGTTGCGGGTTTAAGCGGTTTAGGAGTTTAGGCCTCAGGGAATAGCATCCCCGGCGGCTCCGACCAGCTCAAACAGCTGAACTGACAGAGCCGCCCCGGGAATCGGAAGGGTCCCAGGTAATGTTATGGGTGATGCTATCTCAAAGCATAACAACAAACCCTAAAATAAAGACCGAACTTTCTACGATATAGCTGCTTAGCACGCTTTGGGTAGGGAAGCTTTTAATTAAGGAGCCCTTATAGAACCCTTGGCAGCACTCGTAGACTTGAGACCTCGCACCGTAGCTGCTCTTTGCATACGTGGAGCCAGGGCTCGTGGCCCGAATCTCTATTCCTAAAGCACGCTGTGAAAGCCCTTTGCCTTCAATCCCAGCTGTCACACACTTCGTTCTCTGATTCTGGCTGCAGCACCGATCGAACACGCCTGGAAATCAAAAATACAAGCCCTTAATCTACGCCAAGTAGGCCCCGAAACCCTTTATTGAACCGGTATACATTACAGTCCATGATGGACACCATAAACCCTTTATTACATTAATTACCCTTCATTGAAGCAGTATACATTACAGTCCATGATAGACACCATAAGCCCTTTATTGAAGCAGTATATATTACAGTCCATGATAGACACCATCCAAAAACTCGCGTGATATCCCACACCCGTCAAACCCCAAAGGTTCCGAAGGACCAAACATATTTAGGTTTTAGGGCTTAGGGTTTCTATGATTGAAATCCTTGCTATTATTATTTGGGAAAGTTTCCGACATCACAGTACCTAGGACCCTGTGGGTTTGGACAGTCCAAAGAAATCCTAAGACGAGCAACCTCCGGCCTAAGCGTCCGTGCGAATGTACATGGCCCGGGACATAAATGACAAGAACGTGGGATACCCCGTTAAGGGTTTTAGGGTGTTTAGGGATCCTGAAACGAGGAATCCCTAAACCCTAAACCCAAGTAGGGTCTATCTCGGGGTGCCTGATTTTCCCAAGCTCCCATACGTCGAGCGCCGGTACTTGCAGCCAAGCAGCACGGCCATGATGAACGTCACCTCAAGTCTCAGCTCATTGAGCTATAGGGTTTAGGGTTAGGGCTTAGGGCTTAGGGTTTAGGGTTTAGGGGCTTAGGGGTTTAGGGTTTAGGGCTTAGGTCTTAGGGTTTAGGGTTTGGGGGGTTTAGGGGTTTTGGGTTTAGGGCTTAGGGTTTAGGGTTTAGGGGTTTAAGGGTTTAGGGTTTAGGGGTTTAGGGTTTAGCGGTTTAGGGTTTAGGGGAGTAGGGTTTAGCGGTTTAGGGTTTAGGGGAGTAGGGTTTAGGGGTTTAGGTTTAGGGCTTAGGGTTTTCGGGGTTTATAGGGTAAGTTACCAGAAGAGGGATCCATGCTCAAAAGGGCTTCCTGACTTACTTCCCATAAAGCAACAAAACAAGAAGTTAAACTTTCAGATTACTACTACATTAGTATAAGAACCCCAACAAATTAAAGGTGGGGAATTGGAAAACCAATGTGATTACGGTATTTTAAACACAAGTCCTTGACAAGAACCCAGGGTAAGGTCTACGGCCGGCCGGTACCGACCAACAGAGCTGTTGGTTGAACTTTGCCGACTCCTCCACCTGCTGGTCGTCTTTAAAACTCTAAGAGGCCTCCCGAGCCGCCGTGTAAGGCTTGCAGTATTATTGTTGCGATGACTACTAGTATTATGATGACTCTTAGCAGCATTCGTGTTCTTCTGGCTATATTTATGATTGCTGTTATGATTATGACTATGATGGCTTGTATTTATGAGTATGTGGTATGATTATGATTATGGTGGTGGTGAAGATGTCATTCATGATTGGCAAAATTTCTTAAACGTATGTAGAATCATAGCCCTGTATCGGTCTGGGCCACTAATTTACCTACTTGTAAAGGTTTTTGGTTTAGGGTTTTTTGGTTGAGTTTGGGGCAACCCGCCTTCTGAATGCAGAAACGGCAGAGGACCGAAAGCTTCACCGGCAGAATGCTTGAGCCAATTGCAGCGAGCGCTGAACACCCTCCAGGCAGTCGGGGCGGGAGTATTGGGTTTAGGGTTATATGTTTTTTTGCTTCATTGGGTTTAAATTTTAGAGTTTAGGGTTGGAATACGAGCGATCCTGCATACGTAGGCCCGATTCCTTGTCCGAGAGCACTTACTTTCACTTCACACTACCTGCAACATCAGCAAGTTGCATGCGAGGCACAATAGACGAGGCCAGCAAGTACAGTGTTGCACCCGAAACCCTGAACCCCTCAACCCTAGGTCCGTGGAGCATGTGCGCGAAGGGCTGCCAGGCCCGCAGCCCTACCTAGACCTTACTGGCTACCATTAGAGGCCATATACAACAATTCTTACGGTACACAGAAGGTCTTTTTCAACTAAACCCCAAACCCTTAAACCCTGTTAAATAAACCTTATACCCCTCAAGCCCCGACAGCCTGCGATTCTTTGTGATTTTCACTCGCAGCGCTGGAGCACCTGCCTTCTAAGGCCATGCCATTGCTGCGGAAGGGCTTGCGCCCGAAGTCATTCACGAAATTCTCCCTTAGAGTGTGTTTTGGGTTATAAGCGTGATGGGTTTTGGGGTTGCGGCTGGCTCTGATGAAACTACCCTAAACCCTCAACCCTAAACCCTAAACCCTCAACCCTAAACCCTCAACCCTAAACCCTAAACCCTAGCATGCTCCCATCATCTCCTACCCAAGGCTTTTTGGCTACCCTCCACCGCTTCTGGGAGCTTCGGGGCTCTTCAGGCCCACGAAGGAATCAACATTCCGGGTGAAAAGAATAATACAGGGGCCTTAAATCTTAGAATAGGGCTTTTTGGGTAGATTGTACCATGAGTATGATAAGGAGACCCCAAGTCCCCGTTCTGTAATTATTTTGGCCCCTGGTACGTTAATTATTTTGCCCGAGGCAGCGTGGATGTTCAACGTGCCACAGGAGGCTGCGTTTGAAGCTGTAGCACCCCAAGGTCTATAGCATCTTTAGGACCACTGCCGCCGCCAGTGCCACCTTTTGACGACGGCAACTACTGTGACTGCGGCTACTACGGCGGCGAACTACTACTTACTACTGCTGCGAGACATGGTCGTCGTAGTAGAAGAAAAAGAACGGAAATAACGGTGACATGAATGGCTGCTCTCTTGGCAATAGCCGGCTAGCAGACTGATCGCAAAGAGCCGCATACAACACTTAAATACTTGCCTAATCTCGGATGTAGGTCCCCAAATTGCTAAGATTCTGAAACCAATGCAGCCCCAACCCCGAGAACTCTGCCCGCCATTTCACCGAAATATGTAACATATTGGTGCTCAGAGTACAACAGTCAAACAAGCGTCAAGCGATAGACTCGTAGATTCTAGTCCAGCCCTGACAGAGGCAGGTTGGCATCTCGAGTTGCAGATAATTCGGTGCTTGACATGTGTCAGACCAAGTTTTCAGGGTTCCTTGTTGGCAAGGTGGAATAGTACCTCGTATAAGAAGCTTCAATGGCTTTTAGGGTTTAGGAATTACCTGGAGTTCCCTTTCGTGCTGTTATTTCAGCCTCAATGTTTTCTTGGTTCAGTATCAGCCGATGTGCTGATTCGTGTGTTGAAGATGCTACCTTTGTAGAATCAGCCGACGAAGTCTTGCACTGAAGCCCCCAAACCCAAATCAGCCTTCCGAAAATGAGAACCCTGGAGCCCCTGAACTCAAGCAGTGTTGAAAGTTGCTTTGCTGGCTTCGATGGCCATGGGGATGACTCTCGGCAGGATATGAAGGGTTTCAGGGCTGCTTCGGGCTTCTTAAAGTCTCAAGGGACTGCTTGGAGGTCCAGGGGACTTAGTAAGTAGGTTATAAGTAGAGCTATAAGGACCCTAAATGGAGATACCCCAATCATAGCCCTCGGGTTGGTGAGCAAGCCTCGGGAGCCTCGGGATCGGGAGCACTCGCTCTCAGCTGCTTCGATTTTTTGCCGCCCAGAACATGTGCACTCTGATCAAGTGCCTCTGGAGTGTCCGGAGACCGCAGCTCCGAGCAGCCACACGTCTGCTTACTCGGGAGACGTGTCCAACGAAGTCCTCGCTCATCTCGCAAATGTACATCCCAGGGTTTTGGATGACCTCGACGTCTTCGTTGGCCAGCTGTTCTTGGATGCGGATGCTAAAATGTTTGAGCTGATGCAAAGTTGGCTCCAGGTGGAACCTGTTCAGGCCTCGCGTGAAGAATAGACCAGCTAAATATTTGTACGAGGAGCAGAACAGGTCGATGGAGGAATGCAGCCGGACAGCCCAATTCCGGTGCAGCCATATACCTTGCTTCTGGGCAACCTGAAACAAAGTCAAGATCGCACAGCATCCATCATGAACAGCTTTGAACACCGGTCCATGATCGGCTTCTCGCGGGTGCTGCAGCCACGGAGACCTCCTTGCACCACCAGACCAGCACCCATGCCTGAGCAGCATGATCATCCAGCGGAGAACCAGAAGAGTGTCTGATCCTTTCCAGCCGGCCCAGGGCCAGCTTTCGAAGTTGGAAAAGTGGAAAGTGTCCTTGGTGAAGCCCTTGATGTTCGGCGTGAGCCGCATCTCTGCACATGCAGCTTTAAAGTCAGTATACATCCTTGCCAGCACATCAGGAAAGCTATTTTTCCCAGCTTCGAAGAAGTAGCCCCAGTGAGCCACCAGCACCAGGAAGGACCCGGCAAAATGCCGGGCTATGCCGAGCTTCACCGTGTGGAAGAGGTCTGGCTGCAGCAGTTGTTCGGGCGAAGCGGTTGTAAAAGGAATCGATCTCACGGCAGAATATTCCCTCGGTTTCCATGGCCTCGACCGCCCTATGCTGGACACCCAGCAAGGCTCTGGCCCCACATCTTCCCAGGGTAGGTCAGGACCTGCTTGATTGTTTGATTTCATTGATCCTTATTTATTTTTGATTTCATTGATCATATTTTATTTTTGATTTCATTGATCCTTATTTTTCTTAATTTCCTTGATCTTATTTTATTTTTGATTTCATTGATCCTATCCCGAGGTTTGCAATAGTGGTTGGTTTCCAAGGCAACCCTAATAAGATGTGGTTATGCACATAAACTCTTTGGGGCATTGCCTAGACGGGTCTCGTAGGCTTCAGGGTGATGTAGGTTTTATGTTCAAGGGAGTCAATGGAGGGAGGGAAGGAGGGAGATTCAGTGTAAGCCCAACACTCGGAAACTTAATGGTTTTACCATTAGCTAGGGTTTAGGGGTATTTAGGGTTTAGGGACTATAGGGTTTATGGGTTTAAGGTTTGGGGTTGTTTGATTTCATTGATCCTATCCCGAGGTTTGCACAAGTGGTTGGTGCCCAAGGCAATCCTGATAAGATGTGCTTATTTACATAAAACACTTTGGGGCATTGAGGCCTATACGGGGCTCGGAAGCTTCGAGATTCGGCGCTCCTCCTTTGGAGTATGTCGCGAAGCCCATGAGGCCCAAAACTCGGAAACTTAATGGTTTTAACATTAGCTAGGCTTTAGGGGTACTTAGGATTTAGGGATTAGGGTTTATAAGGGCTTAGGGTGTCTAGGGTTTATGGGTTTAGGGGTTTGGGGTTTAGGGGTTTAGGGGTTTATAGGGTTTAGGGATATATAGGGTTTAGGGTGTATATAGGGTTTAGGGTTAAGGTGTCCACACCCTGCAAACCCTACAAATCCTCTAGGCGAGGACAACTTCAGACCATTATATGGACGAAAACAGAAAGAGCATGCCAATCGAGCCTAGTGTCTTGTCCCGGCCTCGCAGTATGGGCAAATGCCCTTGTTGTGCCCGCCCACAGACATAAAGGTTCTCCCGAGCTTGGCAGCTTTCGCCAGGAAAGGGGCATCCCCCTTGAAGCCAACACAAACACCATAGAATGTGCCCAGCCGGTGAGGGATGCCTTCCTCGAAAACTCGGATAGCAGCCCTGGCAACTTGATCCATGCAGTCATACCAAAACTGCTTGTAGCTCACATCGGAGTCAGAACGGTACAAGGCATGAGGGAGGGCATAAAGCAAAAGTCGGGACAGAAAGGAGGAGCCTTTCCCAGTGTGAACCATTGTACCCAGCATGGCCCTGGCATCCACCTGCTTGCCTTGTTTGCATAGCTCCTCATAGTTGTCGAAAGTGCCCTGGCCAAAAACAGTCTCCAGGCATACGATTTGTATTGGACTCTTCCGGAGGGACCTTCCCTCGTCCCCAAACAGCATGTAAGGGATGCACCTGGAGAGTTCATCAGGATGCCGCCGAAAGACCATGTGTGTAGGCTGCTCATGCTGGTATGCTCGCCAGAATGATTCCAAAAGTAGCGAGCAATGAGGATGCTCAACAGAGAATCCACCCAACAAGATTTCAGGCTTCTGATATAACAGAAAGTTAAACCATTGTGTCAATTGAACCATCGGTTGGCAGACGTTTCGACTGCTGTAGACCCGTATGGGTACTGGCACAGTCATGCCCCATAGCTTTGCCAGTGCATGGAGCCTCTGCTCCCCCTTCGGTAGATCCAGCTTGCTAATCAGCCTGATGCCGCCAAGGATGCCTGGCTGCTCCTCCTCGATGGCCTTGGCCAGGCGGACGATGCGTGCAGCCGGAGCCTGCAGACAGATTTGGTTACGGTTTCAAGGGTTAGCATTCGGGTCTTAAGATTGTTCTTATGCAGGGTACAGTATATCAGGTTTAGTAAAACCAGGAAGACTGTGGCTTGGGCCTTCAGTGAACCTTACATAACATTGCTATGTATGAATATATACATATATATCCGATCCAGACACACCTACACCAGACTTATCTAGCTTGGGTTCTGGTTAAGGGCTAGGAGCTATTATAAGGTTTCCCAGGGATCAGCCATGGGGCTCTCAGCTGTTGTAAATCTTTCTCGGGTTCAGGTTTGGGGTTATCGGCTTTGGGCGGGCTCAGGTATGGTGTTATCGGCTTTCGGGTTTTCTAGGGTTCTGGTTTAGGGCTGTCGGGTGTAAAAGGGCTTGCTCGTGTTCAGGTTGGGGGCTCGGCTTAAGGTTGTGCTGTGGTGCAGGCTTTAGGTTTTTCGGCTTTAGGTTTCCCTAGGGTTCAGGTTGGGGGTTATCGGCTCAAGGTTTTGCTGTGTTTGAGGCTCTGGGTATTCGGCTTTAGAGGTTTTCCCTAGGGTTCAGGTTGGGGTTATCGGCTTTGTAGGCCTTTATGGTTTTGTAGGGTCCAGAGTGCAGATTTGGCGCTTTTTTTTTGGAGAAGCCTTTAGGGTTTCTGTAGGGTTCATGATGAGAATAGGACCGAGTCATGCTACACAGGGTGGAAGGCTGGGACATCGATGAGGCTGAAGCAGGGTTGTCTAGGCCTGATCGAAGGTTTTGGGTTGTTCGTTTTAGGGGTTTAGGGGTTAGAATCGGGTATGGAGTTGTCGACATCCGGGCAACATATAAACAGGGTTTAGGGCTAGGCTCGGAGTTATCAGACTCATGAGGCCAGGTAGCTCCATTTCCAAGGGCATGGATCAGTTCCCGTGCCGTAGGTCCCGGACCTGCGCCTGGGGATGTTTGCATTCTCAAACACTTTCGGACTATCCCCTTGCACACAATGCGAGTCAGATAAGCTGGACCATAGAGGACTTCTTTTCTTCTGCACACACAGCAGCACTTGAAGTCCGTGTCGCGATGACAGGTGCGACTTTGAGGAGTCCTCATAAGAAGACTTTCTAAAAGCTCATGTTGGGCTTCTGGGTTGCAGACAAGACTGTATGACATGCTGAAGTTAGTAGGCTGCCGGTGCACCTAAAGACATAAAGTATTTTGAGACCAGAGCCCTCTTGAGTCCCAATCCCGCCCGACACACATCAAAAACCGGGCGACTCCAAAAAGAAGCCTGAGATGGCATTTAGCCTCAGGCAGCTTGCTTCCCGGTCTTGCGACCAGCAGGTGCCTCGGCCTTTGGCTTGGCAGCGGGTCCAGCAGGGGATGAAACCTTCTTGGGTGTGGCTTTCGGCTTGGCATCAGCAGCAGGACGGCGTTTCGGCATAGCAGCTTTGGATCTGGTCTCGAAAGCCGAAGATTCGATGGCCCTGAGTTCTCGGGTGTTCCTGCATGGGCCTTGCACAAACACGATTGCTTCGGGTGTTTAGCTAAGCAGCAGTTTGCGAAGGGTCTTGTACTGCTTGATGAGCTCATCCTCTTGCCTTATTTTCAATCAACCCGAATCCCTGAACTCTAAACCCTATGAACCCTATAAACACTATCCCTATAAACCCTAAACCCTTCACAACCTGGGCATAACACTAGTGCTACTGGAGGGCTCTCTCGAATATCCCTCCACAGCTCCGGCACAATAGATCTCCTGCATTGCATCCTGGCATGCCTCCAAGGCATTCTGCGTGCTTTCCATCTTCGACAGCATCCTGGGCAGATCGGAAGGGACAGGAATTTAGGGTATGAGTTATCGAGGGCTTATAATGTATAATTCTTCTAGGTTGCAACTTGGGGTTTGAGATAGGAGCTTGGGTTAGAGGTTTTCGGGTTTCTAGGCTTCCGGGTCTGAGAGTCTTTTGGGACTACTTTGGGAGTTTGCCAGGGACTTCGGGTATGAATGTGGTCTTAATTCCTAGTTAGGCGTGGACATTGATGTTACTGGGTTTTAGGGGTTTCGGGTGTTGGGTTAGAGATTTGGCGCTTTCTGGGTTTGAGGGTATTTACACTCTTTTGGAATTAGTTTGGGAGTTTTGCAGAGGAGGGGCTTCTTGATGGCATCAGTTTGCTCCGATGGGGGAACAGCACGTAGCTTAGCCAATGCATCCCCGAGCTTGGTGGCTCTCTGGAGGGCCGCCTGCATGTACGGATTGATCAAAGAGGATGCCTTTTTGCCACCCTCCAGGCTCGGAAGCTGAAGTTGGCCCTCTGTCTCAGCAGCACCACCCGAAACCATAGACCCAGATCCTTGGAAGAAAAGATGAGCTGAAGCACAGTGCAGGTGAAGACACAAGAAGCGAGAAACAACATCAACAGCTAGCGAGCTATTCATCAAGGTCTCCGGCAGCACTCCCCCCTACCATCGAAGCATCACCCAGATCACCGAGGCTTACATCCTGGCCAATCGCAAGAGATCCATCCTCGCCCCGCTCGACCTCCGAGTTGAAGGACGTTTCGTCCCTGGACCGCAGCAAGGCGGATGCTCGCATGGTGGCATGGGCTCGCTCCTCATAGAAGTACTTGATCATGTTCGGGTTGTACACATCCCTCCTTAGGTAGTATAAGCATTGGAAGGGAAGCACAAAAGCCTGCAAAAAAAACCGTCCAATCCAAGTTCATGGCAAGAAACCGCATCATGTTGGGGTGAGTCTTCGCGAAGTTCTTGATCTCGGCGATCCGGTCCCTGAAGAAACAGAATAGCATTGGATAGGTAGGGGCTAGGGTGTTCCTTGGTTAAGTGTCAGTCAGTGACATGGACGAATGATTGGATAGATAGGGGATAGGATGTGCATTGGTTTAGTTTCACTTCATGCAAGGGGCGAAGAAAGGTTCTTCTCCTCTCTCAACTGTGACTCCGTATAGTAGTCTCCCTCCACAACGATGCTCAACTCCTTCTCTCGCTCGTTCAGCATCGTGATCTTCCTCACGAAGCTTTCCTGGCACGGCTTAAGGCTTTTAGGGTTAAGGGTCTATATATCGGTTTAGGGTTTAGGGGTTTATAGGGCTTCTAGGGTCTACAGGGGTTTAGGGGTTTAGGGTTTACACACAGGAGGACCGGAGGACAAGGAACCGTGATAAACCCTAGACCCTCTAACCCTAGAGGTCCTATAAGCCCTTGAAGCCCCTGCAAGAAAACTATAAACCTCAGGGACAAATCATGGGCTTATCAACAAAGGTCGGGGTTTGGGGTCCTTGTCGCAGCCTTGCTCCATGAAGACACGGATGAGCTGCTCTCGGGATGTGCCCTGCTTGTTCCACTGGTCCACCACATGCTGTGGCACAGCACACGTACCATCGGCTCGGACCTTCACCAATCGGCGAACTCGCTGCCGTGCGGCCTCAAAGCTCACACCGGAGCTCTCAGCAGAAGCTTCCCGAGTTTCCTCAGGGCCCTCTGCAGGACTGCTCTTTTCGGCCCGAAGCTTGGCCAACTCCACAGCCTGCTCTTCCATCAGAGCATGCAGTCGTGCATTCTGCTTGGATTGCTCAGCAAGCTGAGTCTGCAAAAGCTGCACCACCGACATCATCGCGGACTCTGCTTCCGAGGCAGAGGACGTGGCCGATCCGGTATCTGCTCGCAGCAGCCGTGGCACCGGGGAGTTGGCATCGACTCCTTGCAGGATGGAGGGGGTCGTCTCGACACCCTTGAGAATGGCACTCGCGGGGGCTTTCGCCGGGGTGAGCACCAGGTCCTGAAGCTTTCCCGGTTGCACCTCCTCGTGGTCCGGCTCCTGAGGGTGTTAGGGTTGTAGGGTTTGGGGTTTGAGGGTTTAGGGTTTAGGGTGTAGGGTTTAGGATTTAGGATTTAGGGTTTAGGGTTTAAGCTAAGTTACC
>CAJNJA010005673.1:0-17521 GCA_905231915.1 Symbiodinium necroappetens
ACTATATTTATAATAAGGAACCCCAAAACGGAAATTATAGGCAATTATAAACTTGACCATTGTTGGGCCTGGAATAAAAATGATCATTTTTAATGAGATGCCCAACCCGTGGGAGATCAATTAGGCGGAGAATGTGTTGATATGTCTAGGCAACCCTGAATCTGCTTGTGTCGGCTGGCCTCGGCTGTCCCCAGACTGCACGGCCTTTTTCTTGATGGGCATCGCTGGCTATGAACGTCCCACGAGTGGAGAGAGAGAGAGTGAGAGACAGAGAGACAGAGCGAGAGAGAGCCTGAAAGAAAAAGAAGAGAGAGAGAGAGAGAGAGAGAGAGAGAGAGAGAGCTCATTCGGCTCACCCGCGCAGGTCCGACCTGCAACAGGGAACGGTAACGAGCCATGTTTGAATCTAATCAATGCGTCCACTTGCACTTCCGACATGCCGCACCCACCCTTTTAGAGCTCCAGCGCCAGAGCTGCACATGGTGAACTCACACTGCCGAGAGCAGTGCCTTCAAAGGCCCCCAGCTGCACGAAGCAACAGCCCCAGACGTCTTACTTGCTACACTGTATTGTGACTATCGTTAGTTTCAAGCCAGCTTCTGCAGCACAGCAGGGGAGTCAACAAACAACTGAAGCGACATCCTATTGGCTGCATCGACTTGAAGAAACTGAGCCACGACAAAACGGACATCATCGCTCAAAACTTGAAGCATCTTGCCCTGCACACACTTACGGCGAAAATCCCAGACATGCTCAACCTTGGTGAAAAGTGGGCTGCCCAAACTAAGCTCTGCCACTGTCGCTCCAAAGGCCCATGCCTCAGCGGGCTCCCCAAGAGCTGCTGCATCAAGGCAGTCCCACAGTTCAGGGCACCGGTACGGAGCACAGTAAGGTGCCCTGTCCAGCTTCGCGGTGTCACTGATCTCCCGTGCGCATGTAAATCTGCCCATTTTCGCAATCTGCCGCTCCTCAGACCAAAACCACGACTTTGGGCGGATGTCCAGGTGATAAAAACCAGCAGCATGAAGATGCAAAATCCCCATTGCCATCTGTTTGCTGCAGGTCCGCAGCTTCAAGCCACTGAAGCGGCCCTGTGCAGCCAGGGTCGGGAGGTTCTCGTGGATGATGGCCCGCATGGCCACGTTCTCTATTACCGGCTGTAGAACCTCAAGATACAACGGACTCGGACATTCCTGCAGCGTCTTCAAGATTCTGACCTCGTTCTTGAAGTCCAAATCGTCGCCGAAGACGAGTGCCATACCAGTCATGCCCAGCTTATCGTGGGTTGCTGCAAAGCATGCAACCTTGGTTCCAGCCCATACTTCCTGGCCGTGCTGGCCCAAAGACCAATCTCCAATTTTGACCTCCGCGAGCGTCTCGACTTCGCCACCATCCTTTGCAGGACCCATCTCACAAAGCTCTGACAAGGCGTTCCGCCGCTCACGGGCCTCGTTCGATGCTTTATCCTCCCACTGCTTCTTCTCTGAAACGGTTAACCTGTTCCAGGCTTGGGCCACTGCCTGGATCACCAGAAGTTGGCAACGGCCCTGAGCCTGCTCTTCCGGAAGCTTCGCCTTGACTTTCGGAGACTGGTCCTTCAGGTACAACGCATAGGCCCTGCGTGCCGGGGGCACAACGGATTCTGTGCAAACCAGCACATGTTTCTTTTGCTTCCGCTTCGGCTTCTGAGGAGATGGAACTGGCGGAGCATCGTCTGATCCACGAGCACTCGAAGGCTCGTCTTCAGCAGCAACTGCCGCAGTCTTCACCCGCAAGCGGCGAGGGATTCCCATGACCCGAAAAGCTCCCTAGCAGCTAAATAGTTGCAGGTACAGCGAAAAGTTTAAAGGGTTCAAGCAAGCCAGGTTTTTACAATGTGTCTTGGGCAGCAGATTACAATGAATCTACAATCAGCGTTGCACATGCAAGTGGTGGGTCAGAGCTGAAAAACAAGGTTTGAGGCCCAAAACTTCAAAGCAAAGAATCTCTGTGCACCAGTGACCAGACTTGCTGCACTGACACACTGCATCCACAAAGCTATTCAACAGTGCACGCGACGAATGGCTTCCAAGAGTTAGAGCTATTGAATCCAACAAGGCCTTTGTGCCAGCACATGCCAGTGGTCCACGCTGGCTTCCGCAGCGTGAGGAACTCTACGGCTCGCATCCAAAATTAAAGCAACGTGGCAGCTACCCAGGTCCTAATGACAGGCTCAAAGGGCAGCTTCCGACAAACACTAAAGGAGCTGGCAGGCAACAAAGTCGACATATTTACACAGGACGGCCACCCCTTCATTGCCAGGATCTCTGCCGGCAAGAGCTCGCGGACATTGGGCGACGATGCTGTCTGAGGCCATGAAACAACGAGAACTCCAGGGCCAAACTTCTTCGGCACCATATTGTACGGGGTGCCACTCTTTGGCCAGCTGGACGAGCCAATCATCATGACTCTCCCTGTAGTTTCCAGCGCATTGGTCATCCTTGCGACAAGCACATGGGCGATCACCACCGCCCTATCTCCCAAGTGTTCGACCCTGCTCTTGATAGGTGTGTCTGGCGAGTAGGAGTCGTGCAGCAGCTGCCGAGCCTTTGCATCATCCCACTGCTTCTGTCTCTTGGCGACGGAAGCCTCCGTATCTTCCGACTGTCGTTTGCTACCATGTGGTGTCTTGGGCCCAATCCAAGCATTGCTGAAGGCGGCAGGTGTCAGGAGGTACGGGAGCAAATCCCGACGATCGCCGAAGCTTCTACTCCACTGCTCGAACTTCTTCGCTGCATTCGAGCAGCAGCTGCCCAACAACACAGAATCTTGACAGTAGAGGAAGCACTGGGGGGCAGTGATGACAGGTAGCCAAAGGGACGGCTGATCAGGCAGCATGATGCTGTTGACATGCCACTTCTCCAGCGCATGTAACTCAGAGAGGTCAGCCTTCTCCTCCTTGATCACCAGCACAAACCTCAAGGGCTTAAGTGCTTGAAGCTATGTTGTGTCTATGCAAAAAATTGGAAAGCCAACATTTTTTGGAAATCAAGCCTTGGCCGATACTTGTCCAGAAGATTGGCCAAACAGCTGTCCTCACCTTCCCTGCCCAAGGCTTGGAAGATCAATGTCTGACACTCGCTGACTTCCTCAATGGGCAAGCCCCGGAAGAAGTCGAATGGAGCCGGGCCAACATTCGCATAGCGAAGCCTTCGCGAGATTTCCGAGTCGGGGCTGGCATCTGCAACCATGATTCGTTTGTTCGGAAATTCAGCCCGAAGCTCCGAGTGCATCATTGCAGCCACATTTGCACCCTCTGGGATGTAAGCGACAATGACAGTAGAATCCTCAGATTCAGCAGACCCTGCTTAGATCTCTCTTAAGAAAGATGGCTCAGATACGGCAAGAACTCGCACCACAAAATAGCTGAGCATCTGCCATCTTAGGGGCACGACGAACACACAAGGCAGCTGGATCCCCAAATTGCTCTGGTCACAGCGAACGTCTTGAATTTCGACATGTCGTGTTTGCATGGGTGCGACGGCATTTAAAGCAGCAGCAATGTCAAGCTTGGTAAGCCTGCCTCGGACTCAAACCCATAGCCCAAGGGCATGCGCCTGCCTCGGACTCCCGAAGAGCGCTTCCAGCCTCGGACAGCCAATAAAACATGCATAGGTGCACACACACTTGCTGAATCGGCCAAGTCATCCTAGTCTGGCTTACCCTGATTCACTCATGCTTTGCTCTGGGCAGCGGTCTTTTCAAACTCGGAGTGGCTCAGATGCCACGGGCAAGAACTCTGCACTCGGCATCAACAGAGCGACGCCTAAACGAACCACTGCTCTTGATAAAGTGTGGGCCGACTCAGTCTGTGACTCCGTGCTGCAATTAGTTCTACACCCGAAAGTGGTCCATCTGGCGTCTGGCAAGCAAAATTTGGTGCAGCTGGACAAGATGACCAATCGTCATTAAAATGCTCTTTCTTAGAATCAGAAGTCTTCATCATCATCGGCAATCCCCGGTCCAAAACTAGACGGCACACTCGGCACGGCAGGAGGTGCTGTCACAGGAGACGGGGCCGCTGGAGAAGGACTCGGACTTGCCCCAGCCGTAGACACGGTGCTCGCATGAGCACATGGACTCATCTCTGCATCGAGCTTTGAACTCAGCGACCTGGATTTCTTCAAGTACCGGGCATTCTGGTAACCGTCCCGTCGATTGAGGATCAGTTCCTTGACAATGTTCAAGCGCAGGCTTGCCTGGATCAAAGTGGCATGCTTTTCACTTGCCACCACACCCGTGTACAGGAAGGACTCTCGACAAGCGGCCCACGCTAGCGGGCCGCTTCCCGGTGCCAGGTCCACGATATCTCTCTTCTGACTCGCGGATGTGCTTCCAAACAAATTGAGGAGCTCTCTGTCAAAGACTTCGCAAGCTCCCGTGGGGAAGAAATGGACCCAGTCGGAGCCGGCATCAGAACCTTTCGAATCCGAAGCAGCCGCCTCGCCAGCGGCAACCTTCTCGGTGTCATCGTCCGAGTCGCTCTTTTCCGAATCCGAAGCAACCGGAATAGCTGCCGCATTGTCCGCCGGACCCCTGGACTTGGCATTGTAAAGGGCGCCCTCATAGATTTCATCTCGCAGCTCCTTCTTTACGAGGCAGTGATCAAGCTCTTCCGGAGATTTGAAGCTCCTGAGTTTTCAAAAATTCGGAAGATGAGTCTTTCGACATGCAAAAAGGACTCGAGCACAAGCTGCCCAGCGGCACGTTGGCCAAGCAGCGGCTGGAAGAATCTCCTGGAAGGTCGATGAACTTTCTCTCCCGCGCAGGAAGTGTCATGGCCTTTGGCTTCACGATGAGCCAGTTCTCAAGAGGCTCCGCCAGCTGACTGTGAAGGATTTTGCGACTCCTTTGCACGCATGTGCCGCTGCCTGTGTACTCGCGCATGTGAAAGACGGTCCGGAGCTCGATGATGCCCTTGCGGTTGCAAATGCCGGTCAACGGCTTGATTCCTTTTTTCAGCTCTTTCTTCATGTCTTGGTTTGTTCGAATATTTCTACCATCGCTGAGCAGAAATATCGTCCCATTCCTCAAGAACTCTGCAGCCTTTGGATCACCACTCGCTGTCAACAAGGAGCTGAGAAAGCAGCGCAAGGTGTGCATGGGCATTTGCGATGCATGTCCTTCCCCGAAGTGCTTCCCATCCAACACGACCAATTTGTCCCCGGAGGCTCCCAACACACTCTTCACAGTCTCCTGCAGGCTTTCGGCCAATGTTTTACCTTCGGCCTCGGCGACGACTCTGAATCTCACCCACGTATCCACACCTTAGCCGGGCAATTGCATCGGCACAAAACGCTGCGAAAACAATGGGATTGCGGGCATACATGAGAATCTCAGACCAAGACGGCACTTTGCATGCCTCAGCATGCTGGACAAAGTGTCGCCGTCCACCTTCTGGAAGATGTCCATAAGCCACTCCGGGACGTGTAAGATTTGAAGCTCCTCCGACAAGACATCCACAGGTGACACCTCCTTCGGCTTCACTGGCTCGTCATCAGCAGCCACCACATGCTGCTCACCACCGTCCGGCAGATGCTCGTCAGCATCCTTGCTCTCGAGATCGGCCTCCGGTAACAGAAGCAGGTCAGAAGCCCTGAGCTAGATCACTGCATAGCAGCTTGGTGCAAGCAACGATATGACTAAACTAAGCGGCCTCCTGGGCAGCAGTCTGGTCCTGAATGACAGCAGGTTCCACAGCAGGTTCCACAGCCGGCGCGATCGGTGCTGCCAGCTGCTCCAGTTCTGACCTCCGCTACGACACGAAGCAAAAACGAAAAGCCGCCGTGTTTTGAAGCAAGGCGCTGCAGCTAGCTAACCCCTAGCTCGCTTGCGTATACTAGACCTTCAATCTGGGGCAATGGCTGCCTGGCAGCCATAAGTTCCTGCAGATTCACCAACTTGACCCAAGCAGGATCTTGGAGGCACTGCTCAGCCGAGATGTTTGGGTCCTTCTCCACGGCATTCCACAGTGCTGTGTACAAAGAAGGTGATGGATCCAAGAAAAGGCGCATGCACCCAATGGCTTGCCTCTGAAAGTCCATAACTTTTGAGAGCCAAGTTTTGTCGGAAACATACTTGTTGAGCTCACTGTCCTCGAAAGCCCGGTGGGACACGAAGTTGTTGAAGAACCCAACCACCGAGCGGTTGGGAGTCATGCTGGAGCCTTGCAAAAGGTCCTTGCACGTGAGCTTCTTGAGCTGGTTCTTGCTAATGCGCAGCTTGCTGATGATGTAGTACAGTATGCGTCTGTTCAACAGACTGCAGCGTGCGTACTGAAAAATCTTGCTCTTGTTGTCGGCCGAGGTGATGCATTTGTTCCTCAGCTAATCTTCTCTGTTTACACGCACAACACTCAGACCTCCCAGCATTAAAGGACGTGCAAGGGTCTGTGCAGCAGCTTTCAAATCATGTGCCACCCACGTCAACAATGCATTGTTGAGGGTTTGGTCCGTCTTGGCGTCCGTCTTGTCGGCTTTCGTGAAAGCACAGATCTTCTCCAAGACAGAAATGCCCGTCAGCGGATTGTCTTGTCCAAGATCTGCCTCCATCCCCTCCATGAAATCATCAAGCCCTGCACTTTCGAAGCCTGGATCACTTCAACTTAATCCTCTGTCTGTCTGTGAGTCGTGAATTCAATCATGCAACAAACAATGTGCAGCCCAGCAACGAGCACGAATAGTCGACATTGTCCGCACAACATCGGCCGAAATCTGCACCTTCTGCTGCGCCAACCACGCAGACACCTCATCCAGCAGACACATAAACACACACTGAGACAGCCACATTAGCAAGACTCAACGGACTGTGTGTCTGCGGAGAAGTAACTCTCCGAGTCTGCAACCAAGATTCGGCGGCATCAGAGGAATCTCGGCACCATTGTTCCAGATTGCTCTTGATGCCTACGATGGCGACAATCCGACGCCAACCGCGCAACACGGCGTGGTCACTGAGCACCTGTGCAATGAACAGATGGACTCACAATCTAGAAGAAGAACGAGCACATCGATGCTTTAAAGGAAAGTCCTGGAGATGCGACTGAGGTACATCAAGACGGCCGGCAAGCAGCCACTTCTGGGCCTCCGCTGCTTCCTCTGATGAGCAGTACTTGAAGGTAACCTTCATGGACATCATCGCCCGTTCGAGCTCGTCTTGCCATCCTTCTTGCACCGCGGTTGCCACCTGGCACCTGGGCCATACTCAGACTATCCGTGCACTGCCAATTTGAGTCAGCGATCTATTGGATGAATCTGAACATTTGTGCCCCAAACATCCGAGGTGCCAAAATGCCATTCTGGCAACATCCTGGTTCAGAGGAGTCAGCACGTCAGGCTTTGACTGCTTGGAGAACACAGCCACGTAGACGACCTCCTGCCACAGCAACGGCTGGTCCCGAGCCCAAATCGTCTCCTTCACCTTCTGGCAGGATGACAGCGAAGGCACTAGTCCACGATGCGTGACCGACAGCGGGGCTATCTCAAGGGCATTCAACAAGCAGGTGTACTCCCCAACGCTTTTGATGGCGCTCTGAAACTTCGTTTCATCGTATTTCTCGTATCCGGCCAACGACTCTACAGTCTTCCCTCGCATACTCTGCAGCCATTCTGCGACAGCGGGCCGCGAAAGCTCTGTGTCAAGATGTTGCAGTGTGGGATGATGTAGCTCTGTCGCAGCCTCCTGGGCCAGCTTCTGCAAGGCAGCCACAGGCTTCTTCTTTCCAGTGACACGGGCTTTGGCAACTGGGGGCTGCACATCGGCAGCATCACTCGGGTCAGGGCCTCTCTTCGACATAATGAAAGCGCTCCTGATCTTGAACCTAATTATCTCTGACTATCCTGCACAATCACTTATAGCATGCCAGGCCAAGGAATTGATTGTCACTTGCATCATGACCTGTGGTGCCTGCTTCAAGAAGCATTGTTTTTGCACTCGGGACAGCTGCACTGGCACAATGACGGCTGGATCAGGGTTCAAAATTGATGCAAATGATTCACTGCCCATGCCAGAGCGAGATCTGAGCTCTTTCATCCTAGTCACTATGCTTAGCCTGGCACATCTCCAGGCATTTCAAGAGTGACAACAAGACGATGACCAAACTTGTCGTTGCCATGCTTTTGCCTAAAATGGCCGATGACTGCGACACTGTCAATCCACCAAAGTCTATACACCCCATGCCCATGGTGGCTGCAAGTTCCGTCGGTCGCAGAAACCTCGGGATGACTCTGAGCAGCAACACAACGAACTCCAGACAGTCAAGATCAACAAAACAATAGCATGCTACTACCACCGCCTCCTCAACGTGTAGTCGAACAGTCTTGAAGATGTCGCTAAGGTCGGGAGGTCGCCATGTAAGTGCACATGTCCACGTTCAGCACTCTGGCCCACATCGGCCAGAGCATGCAAGCTCTGGGTTGCATCAGGGTTGAGGTCCGCTGTCATATGGGCAATGATGAGCTCGTACCTTAGCAGAACAGTGGGACGGCCAAGCAGACCATGGTGTGAATGCTGAGCTACATCTCTAGTCAAGATACACATCGATTTGCGCCCGCATCCAAGCCGTTTCATTCGGCATCGATGCAGACATGCGGGAAACATGTGGGAGCAGATGGGGGCTGTCCTTCGTGATCCGGCCAGCTTGCACTGCCCTGTTCACAGCCTTCTCAAAGCAAACAGCATAGCTGCCTTGCAAGGCATCTACATGGCCGGCAGCCAACTTGAACTCTTCATCATCATCATCATCATCAGACTCACAGCCTGTCTGCTGGACATCCTGTGGCACAGCATCGACCTGCAACAAGCCACTGACATGATGCACAGGCATTTGGGAGGCTGCCAAGACCATCTTGCCGATGTCATTCTTGACTCCCTTAAGGCCATCAGGATGGCAAGCAATGCCATTCCGCAAACCAATGGTGAAGATGCGGTCACGCCGTGTTGGCCTTAGCCAGGCAATCTTGAGTCAAGTCAAAACACGAGAAAGTGACAATAAGGCATGCGACTTCGTAATTTAACGACAGGGCACAACGGGTCGGAAGGCAGCATCACAGAAAACCGGGTGTACTTGTCCCCGAGTCGCGACTTTAGGTTGTCCTCGACCCAGGACATGACCGGCTCAGCACTCGAAGAACTTGGACCAGACCTTTTTTTCAGCAAACCTGTCACGTTTTCCAATGCAAATGCTTTGGGCCCCAGTCTATCCAACACCCGAAGCACTGCCGGGGCAGGACCGCCGCAAAAGCAGTAGATGTTGCATCTTTCTCAGGATGAAAACGGGTGGTGTTCAGTGCAGAGTTGTCATTGCAGGGATATCCCGCAATGAAGATATCTGTTCCTGCAGATCCAAACATGTCATTCATTCGTGTAGCCTCATTGGCAATATAGCAGAATGACTTGCCACTTGATGCAACTTCCATGACGTTCCGCAGGAGTTGCATAGGTTGATGGTTCTGCGGGCAGTTCAGCAACAATGCATGTGCCGAGGTCTGACTGATCTCCGAAGCTGTAAGCTCGACAACCTTTGTAGCGTCGCCCATGATCGACCGCAAGACCATCGCCGGTACCCCCAACCTGCATGGGACGCATCGGTCGCATTTCACTTCCGTGCTAGGATACACAAACCTGCAGTAAGAGTGCAAGCTAAGCAGCCCTGAGCACGCAGTTGCCAGCACCACTTTGTCAGCAGAAGGAGCACAGCCCAAGACAGTCTGCATCTCACAAAGAAATTCGTTGATGTTGAAAGGGCTCATATTTTCGATAGCTCGAGGAGGGGCCGTCTCAGACTTTGCATCTGTCACCTTCTTGCTGGCTGGTTTTTTCAGCACCTTCTTTGCACATGCTTTGCCCTTGGCCTGGGGTGAAGCCTTCTTGGCCATGTCAGACAGAATCTACAGTGGCGACTAAATCAAAACGCCTCCTGCTAGAAGAAGCCAGAAAAACCTTCGGAAAGCAAGCCGTCACAAAGCTGGACTTGTAAGTCAGACCTGAAAAGGCAAAGCGACTTCCAAGTCCAGGTCCGGACCTGGACTTGTAACTCGGCCTGATTCGTCCACGTGCAGACCCTAGGACCCCCACCACGCGGCGCAGCGTCCAATGGGCGAGCCTCGCCACGCAGGCAAAAACACATGACTTACAAGTCCAGGTCCGGACCTGGACTTGGAACAGGGACCCTATTTTCAAGACTGAGTTGTGAGTCCAGCTGTCCGGGCCCCCTGCCACAGGAGCACCATTGAAAGACCAGCAGCCTGAGCAGTCAGTAGATTGGCGTTGTTCATCGACACTGCTACATAAACGCCAATTGTGGACCAAAGATAAGGCTTCCATCGGGAACAGTACTTTGAGTGTGTGTGCCAGCTGCACGACTGAAAATCCGGGGCCCCCTGCACAGCACCGTGGATACCAGGATGTCGGCCTCAGAGGAGTCACGATTTGTTCAGTGGGTCAGGAAGGAGAGGTTCCTGAGGATAAGCCGAAACCAGCAATTGTGTTTCCCTGCTCTTCACTACAAGAAGTGATTCATCCGATCAATCTACGAGCTCGCATTATAGGCACCTGCTGAGCCTGCTGCCCTGTAAATTTGTTTTGTTATTTTGGGAAAGCTGGGGAAGTATCTCTATCAGAACGTATTATGATTGCACCTGCAGACTGTCTTCTCCTGTTCCAGGCGACAGAATCCAGATATAGCACAGACCTCTTTTTCAACTCTGTGCTGCTACGGGTCACAGTCACACGTGGCCATCAGGAGGACGGCTGGGGACATTGCCGGCCAGAACTACTAGATGCTGTCGCGTCTTCGTTGGCCGGAGGGTCCCAAACCAAAGTGCATGCCTTCATCAAGTCATCAAGATGCCAAATTCTATTGCTCTTCTTGTGCTCAGAACTTGCTGTCCCGGCATCCCCCACGACTTCATATGTCAACGTGGGTTTCTTCACCTTTTCCGGTCGCTCCCCAGGCCTGACGTCGAAGCGTGGCTTCCCATCTCGCATCGCCGGGCTGATTTGCCCCGCAGCCTGCAGAACCACCGCATGTCGAGGGTGTTGCTGCACGAAACTGTCATGGATGTACAGAATCACATGCTTGTTCTCCATAGTGCTTCTAAAACAGATTTCACCTTGTTCGTCCCCTTGGAGCCATCGTGGATCCACAAGTCGAGCACCCACGAGCCTTGCGAACAAAGCCTCTGGGTCAGAGTAGTTCCGATGAATATCCGGAACCAGCACAACATCGGCTGCATATCGAAATGTCTTGGCCTGGCGGAACTGAAAGTTGGGAAATTTCTCCGGCTGCAAACCGGAAACAGTCGGAGAAGCCCTTGCTTCCTTCACTCGCATGAACCCTCCCTTGGCATCGACATAAGTAATCGGAACAGTTGCCTTGGTTCGTAGAAACGCCTCTGCTTTCTTGTTAGCAATGTCAATCTGCTTCCGGACTGCCTTCTGCTGATCCTCGTCCATGTCGGCAGCTTCTGGAGGCATGGTTTCAGCCCTCAGGGGTTGTCCCGTCGCCATCGATGTGTACATCATGTTTGCACTCTGCCCAGCCTCCTGCATGATTCTCCTCCTCTTGGGGTCAGGCTGCGGCAACTGAATTACACCCAATGGTCCCTCGGCTTCTCCTCCTTCTCTGACTCTCTCAACTGCTGCCTTGACACTGTCTGAATGCAGCTGCAGGGCTGCCTTTTCAGAAGATTGATTGGCAGCTGCCGGGCCCAAGCGTGAACGGGTCATCCGAGGTCTGTCTGCAGCAAGTCGCAAGCTGGCCACCTCTTGCGGAAGCTTCGGCTCCAAGCTTCGCCCAGGCAGGCGGCGTTGCCCGAAGAGGTTTTTGTACAGAGTCTGCGCCTGTATGCCGAAATTCGAGATTGGGTGTGCAACATTGCCCCCTCCATGGGCTGTTTTGGCCACAGCCTCTACCAACATCTGCCGGCCATGCAATGGAGTGCGTCTGCGGCCAGCGAGGTCCTGAACAATCAGCTTCACAGCTGCTTGAGCTCCACGCGGATCCACGACGGGCCGATAGTCCATGACCCGAACCACTTCTTTCAGCCACCGATCCACCGTTCCTGTTCCGCTAAGGCTCCCCAAGTAAATCCCGACCAGACGCTTGCATGGAGTATCTCTTTCAAGTTCTTTGAAGCATGACAACCACGCTTTCTGAGATCGGGTTTCCGGTGCGTGTTCCAGACGCGAGCGAGACACGTCTGCTTTCGAAGCAGCATACGCCAGGCCAGCACTGGACCCATGCCAAATCGCTCTGTGCAGGGCTCCTGGCAGCAAGCATGTCTTGTCGTTCAGGGCCAGAAGAATCCAGGCCTATGAATCTTACTACACCTCCAAACAACACTCATCAGATCATTTTCAACTTACCGAAGCCCATCTTGAAATGCTTTCAGGCCTGAAGTGACTCCATTTCCCTGGAACTGCCGCCAGACATCATCGATGCTTAGGTTGTAGCGGGCACAGAGCAAACGAACGAAGTAAAACCTGTCACGGACCGTGAGGTCCGCATCGATGTTGAAGCAAGAGAAAGCGTTTGCTTCCTGCAGTCAAGGGCCTAGGGCCTCGGGTATTCGACATAATAAGTATTATTCTTCAAGAGCAGATGACAGAGATCTTAGTCTGGATTTGTCCTATAACTTTATTATTCTGTGTGTTTTCTCCTCGTACATGGGGAAATTCGCCTTGAAGAACGCTTCATAAATGCGAAACATCCTGAGCAAAGGGCAGGTGTAGCAGAAGCGACCTTATCTTAATAGAATCGTACCCCGACGAATCGCAAAGAAACCTATACTCACGATGAAGATGGCCATGAAGCCTTTATCTGTTAATATTGAGAATCAGTTCAATTCCTTGATTGAATGAGAAATGCCATCTGGGTGCTCTTTCGCCTTTGCAATGATGGGACTCAGAGGAGCTGGCCATGCCAGGGCAACTGCAGAAGCGGAAGGTGTGCCACGGCGAATGTACACGGTCTTGCCCCTCATAGCTCTCAGACATGCATGCACCAGTGTTCCGTCTGCCTCTTCAATGAAGATGCCTCCGTCATAAAGAAGATGACGCAGAGTCTGCAGAAGTGAGGAGGCCACAGGGCCAGAGAGTGACCAATCCGCGGCGGCAGCATCTTCAAGCCGGATGGCTGGTTGTGTTATGACCATAGTATCAGCAACGACCGCAGCTCCAAGGAGTGTGTTGAACCCCGTCTCCCCGCCCCAGGCCTCCAAGAGCTCTGATGCCCAAGTGGCATCTTCGATGTCGTCTTGATCTGATGAAATGTCGGAGAGGCATTGCACGACGAGCGGCATAAGCCGGAACAGCCGAAACAATGGTCGCGAGCGCGAATCAAACCTTGCCTCACTGAACTGTAAGTTTTTGATCACAGAGGCAAATGCCGGTGCAGAATGAGAAACCTTGGCATTGACCTGGGCCTGATGAAAAATCCGCCCGAACTTTAGCGAAGTTTCGAGGAGCCTCGCCAAGGATCTGTTGCCAGTCACAAGACTGTCAAGCATGTCTCTGACCGGCTGGTCTACCCGAGCCCAAAACCCTTTCTGAACGGACCGAAATCTGTGAGCCCGGTCTCGACTCAGAATCATACAGTTGGGGAACAGCGGGGCAACATCTGAATTGACGAGCCGTGCAGGGGTGCTGTCAAACAGGATACGCTGCTCGACTGGCCCGCCGTCGGCCACGGCTGAGATGACACTGTTGCAGAAATTGTCATAGGATTCCTAAGTGCGGGAACCTGCACTAATCTGAATTTGTTATTTCCTAGTTTCTTTCCTGCGATAAAATTACAAGTCAAGTGGTGCTTAAACAGTTGCCATCGAGAAACCAAGATTCAGTGACGAACTTATCATCTGGGTGCGTATACAGCAAACCGTCCTTTCTGCGCCCCACAGCACGAGTGCAGGCTCTTCTGATGATCTCCTCAAGCGCAGCGGCACCACTCTCAACATCTGGAAGGCACTCGGCCAGACCAAGCAAGCAATCATACAAACATCCAGCATTGGTTAACACCCTCGCATACACGAGAAAAATATCTCGCGTCTTATCGATGCCAATGGAGGAAAATGCAGCATCCTTCATGATGGTTCTGTCTCTCTCGCTCAGCACTTCCGCCATCGAGAAAATTAGCCTTCGGGCTACATGCTCGGAAGTGTCGGAACCAGGCTCCAGTGCTGAGCCCACAGTCTGGGAGTCCACATGTGCAGCAAACTGAGCATAGCTTTTGCAAGAAGCCACCAAATCAAGCGCCTGGACCCAGCGGTCCAGCCGAGGCACAGAGTCGCAAATGCCACTGACCAGACCTTGAGATGTTGGCTGCTGAGCACCCTGTTCCGCATCAGAGTGTGGCACTACAGAAGCTGCCCAAGCTGCCAGAGATGTTTGATGGATCTTAGAATCACCGTGTCCTGCCAGATTGCACAGCTGCAATGCATTTCTAGTTTTCACCTCCATTGCTCCATAAGCCCCCTTCGCAGAACAAGCCCTGCAGATAAAGCATCCTACAGAGACACTGCCAGATTCGCCCCAATTGGCTACCAAATATGACATCTGGTTTCCACTGACAGGATGCTTAAAAGCACACTTGGCACGCCAGGCCAACTGTGCATCTTCAGGACACAGGTGCAGGGCTTTCCTTCGAAGGCGTCCGAGGTAGCCTAGACAACAGCGGAGCAAGCAACAGCCAGAACCACCTTTTTGTATGCTGTTCAAACAAAGCTTAAAGATTCAAAACCCTATCCGACCCTCCGTTGTGAAGGTCTGAGCCTGCTGCGAATAAGCACCCTGAGCAATCCAGGTGTCCACGACCACACTCGCGGAGATGACGCTGGCAGTCAGCAGTGGTCGAGGACTGAGGCGCATCGAAAGCCATGCCTAGCTAACCGCAGAGAACCATAAGTCCTTAGCAATATTGCTTGGCAACCACGTACATAGCTCCTAAGAGCCACTGGTCGCTACAGTAGAGTAGCATGAACCCATGTGAAAACAGCCCACCTGCATGACCGGAATTAACGAAGCGTCTTATTATAGAATCGAATCGAGCAAAAGCTCACGCCAGAACCAGGCCGGGAAGCACACTGTCACAACAATCTCCAGACTATTGCCGAAGCTATCATACTGCCAACCTGAAGATTCAACTCACTTGAACTTTATCTTGGCGACTGTTCTGTTACGGTTACCTTTGCCTCAGGGTCCTTAATTTCGGGTATCACTATCACTTAGAGGTTCAAGGATAATCAACCCAACGACTTAGGGATGGGATTGGAGCCCAGCAGTTTCAATTCAATGCACAGTGCAGGTCGACTGACGTTGAGGGGTCGGGTCCTGTTCCTCACTGGTGGGTTTGTCGCCTTCTATCTGAATCTGAAGCCCTGATGAACGTCTTCCGAAAAATAGAAGTGCCGGGTTCCCAACCGATAGTCTGCAATCGACGATTTCGTCTGCCAAAGTCACCTTCGCATGTGCAGGCCGTAACTTTGCCCGAATCCAAGCCCTCAAACCTATGCTTTGCGTTCCCGCTTTCTCGTGAGCCCTTTTGCAACAGGCTTTCCACTTCTCGTGAGCCCTAAACCCGAAACCCTAAACCGTCAAAACCTTAAACCGAAACTTTCTACTAGTATCTGTACTGAAAAGCGCCTTTACTGTACTAGGGCCGTGTGTTTGTACACGTATATACAAACGCAGTCATCTGGTAAAGACTAAGGTTCCTGCCATAAGTGAAGTTATTGCAAATGGATGTCTATACCAGCTGGTGGTCTTTCTATACTAGGATGAGGACACCAGCGATCAGTATAGAATCACCGCGCGTTCAGTATAGAAAATGCTAGATTAAACTCTATAAACCTAGCCAAACCTTAAACCCTAAATAATTCAAACCAACAACATGCCTCGCCTAGACTGTTCGAATTATCAAAAGACCGCTAAGACCCCAAAGCCTTGATCCGAAGCTCTCAACCCTTTTAGGGTGTAGGGTTTAGGGTTCAATTATTGGCAAACTAGGACAGGTGCCCTCTACCAGATGGTTTCGATTCTATACTAAGTCATGCTGGCAGGCTGCCAGTATAGAAATCCAACCCGTGGGTATAGGTTCTTTGTCTTAGCGCGCCCACTATCATCCGGTTGGCATTAACAGCAAGTCATGTATACCGGTAGGTGCGTCAGCTATACCCGAAGCTAGTGCTGTGTGATTTGGTAAAGAAACCCCACCATTCAATATAGAAACTATGGCTGTGCTGATTAATGTGACGGCTTGGTCAGTTCCGGGTTTCAGGCTTAGGGTTCAGTTTTAGGGTTTAGGGTTCAGGTTTAGGGTTTAGGGTTCAGGTTTAGGGTTTAGGTGTTTAGGGTTTAAAAGAAGTGCACACCACTTTGAGGGCCGGCCGATGCGGAGGCGAATGCCGAGCCAACGACCTCAACCAGGCACAAAGGCAGTGCAGAATATTCAGAAGGAACTCAAAAGCCTGGTTTAGCAGCACCCTAGCAGACAGTTGCAAAACAAAGCAAAACCGATGCTGAGGACATCGCCAGAACCACGAGGTTTTCGAAGCCCAAGGTCCTCGCGAACAGGCGGTTCAATGAGTGCCATGCCATGCAGCAATCTACCGACGAGAGACATGGAGCCCCTAGGCACAGCAATCTTTTTTCACCGCCGACGCTGACGCTTCTGCTTCTTCTCCTTCTCCTTCTGCGCCGCCAGCCGATCCCTCTCCTCCGCCTCCGCCTTGAGCTTCGCAGCCTTTTTTTGGCGACCCTCCTCGAGAGCATCAGCCTTGATTGGGAACCCTACTCAAGATTATTTAAACCACTAAACCCTAAACCCCTAAACCCCTAAAGGTAGGCCCCACCATGAAATATTGAAAGAATTGATATCTTAGAGACAAAGTGTCGAAGAAGTTGAAATCGGCGAATTGACGAGTCACCGGATTGTACCAAAATTTCTGGAAGTAATTCAGGTGCACCCGCCACAGCTGCCAAGGCTCCAGAAATTCCACTCCATCTGGTTGCGGCACTCGGATCACCTGATCAAGCGGAGACACGGCTTTTAATAATTCAAAAGCCAAACCTAAGACCGCTATTAAAAGACAAACCTAAGACCACCATTAAATCATGTCGGGCTGCAGGCTCGAAGACACGCGGCTTCTGCCAGGTGGAAACTTGACCCTGGGGGTGGCAAAAATACGTTCGGCCACTCTCCAGCGTCACAGCTTCCCATCCATTGACGATGGGTCTCACAGCCACTGCACGATCCGAAAGCGGATCGTGCAGCATCGCCAGGAAGCCGTCGTGCTGCAGGCAGGGATGCGGGGTTTAATTAGTGTTTAAAGTTTTTTTTGCCTCCCACCTTGCTAGGACTAGCCCTAAAGGTTGAGGGTTTAGGGTCTTAATTTTTTGAACGATTCTAACATCGCCTGGCCTCCGCCGCAGGCGCCGCCGCGGGATCCACCTCCTCCGTTTGAGCCCGGGGCCCATCCTCCACCGTTGA